>CM025792.1:88304511-88322648 GCA_014635995.1 Sarcophaga peregrina | reverse complement strand
TCACCCGTGGCATCACAACGGGCCGCCATGAGTGCTCAAGTGAGCTTTGTGACATCAGAGCTACCACTATGACCTAACCTAACCTATTAATCGACTTCAGATGCTATGAGATTTGATGAGGTAAACTTGGAAAATATTTTTTTTTATATGTGATCTCATCAAATGAACTTTTTGTTCAAAAATTTTCAGAATATTTGATGGATCTTGATTGTGGCCAAAATGTGTCAATTTTACGTGTGAGAGACCATCAGAAGTTGGCCCATGTGTTTTTTAGCATTAAAATTACAAAAAAGATGTTGTAAACAATTCCAGTGATCGTATACTTTACGAGAAATATTTGCTTAATATGACTGTACCTTACGTTATATGCAAATTTAAAATTTTTTGTGCAATTGTTCTTTAAAAATTTTTGATTTTATTTTCCCTGTTGGTGTAAGTTTTGTTTTTTATTTCTAATTTTGTTGGTTTTTTTTATTTTTTTATATTATTTTTATATATTTTTTTTTTATTTAATGTTTACATATATAATTTTTATTACGTATATTATTTCATTTAAATTGTTTTAAATTTTAATATAAACAGAAGGAATACGATATCTTCATAATTTCTATGAAAATATCACAGAATAGGCCATGAACGTATATAAATTACAGTCTTACTAATAGATTTTGATTTTAAGTCCTTAAAATATAGTTTAAAAAGCTTTAAGTTTTAGGGAATTTTTAGTTTTAAAATAATATCTCTAGTCATTTAAATTCAAAACCAAGTGTTACAAACACTACAACTTTTCATTGATCTCAACTTTAATTGAATTTTTTCGAATTTTTCAAGTTCAAGTTCAAATTAAAGAATAAGCAACCTAGAACGAGTGTAAACTCTAGTCACTAACAGTAAGTAACGGATATTAATTTAATCTTCTGTTTGATAGAAAGGAAATTTCTAGTCATGAACTCTTCTAGTCAGTTAATTTAGTGAATAAAACCAAATTTAATGTGAATACGAGTATTTAATTTTAATTCTTTTTTATGTTAATAATTTTATTGTAAGAAAGAAGTCAGTTCTCTAGTCAATTAATTAAGTAGAAATTATTGAATTGAATTTATTTTCAATTAGAATTGTAAACAATTTTAATTTAATTTACTTTAGCCATTAGTAGTAACCTGATTGTGAAGAGAATCCGGGTACTTTAAGTCTATTCATAGAAAACGAGTGTGAACTCTAGTCATTAGTTGTAAGAGCCAGTTAGTTGTGAATAATTCCGCTAATTTAAAACGGAATAGTAAAGATAATTTTAATTTATTATAATGGACATACATATATTGAAGTCGCCGTAGTCTAGTAGGTAGGTCAGACATCAAAACAAAAATATGAATATCATACTTCGGGGACTTCCTCCTCTTAGCAGATTTCGGGCAAAAAAACTTTGAGAGTAAAAATTGCCAAGAAAAGCACGGAGCTGTTCTTAAACTACCCTATGTACCCTCATGTATAACATTAACGCACACAATACGAGTGGTGTGGGAAGCTAGAACGTTGTACAATGGTTCAATTCGACCTCTGGGTACTGTACATGTCACAGTTGACAAGTACACGTCCTCTAACCTAACCTAACCTAATGGACATAGTCATTATGTACGAAGAAAAATGTCATTCGTATTCTTAAGATAGTTATCATCCCTTATTTCGCACATTTATTGGGATATCTCGGCAATAATTTGACGAATCTTGGTTTTCAAATGCTCCAAGCCAGCTCTAGATAAATGGAAGGCTTGAAAGTCGTGATGCTTGTTTTTTCGTCTTGTTTAAGTCACATATTATCCAGTTCATAAACTTTAATTGGAGTTCACAAAAATCAGAAATAATATGGCTAAAGCGCTTTTGAGTTCTTTGAGAATTTTTTTTTACCAGATATCGTTGAAAGACTGTGGTGCACGCTTTATGTCAATAAATCTGGGGCGATATGAATGGTCTGCCGGATTTAATTGTTGCTTGAGTAGGACTTTTAATGGATGGTGATTGAAATCCAAATGCAAAGTATGCCGTAAAGATATGTAAGTTCGACTTAATTGCTGAAAAGCGCCGTGTCATCGTCAAATTCACACTGTCCAACCCAGTAATTTAGTCTTTATAATGCTCGGAAGGTGGCCGAGTTTTAGTTGTCACTTTTGTTGATGAGTTTCAGTTGTGAAACGATCCGTGTTGGTAAACAACGAAGGTTTTGAATGAACTAGTTACTAGCAAGTGGCACTATCAGAACAAAAATTCTCTATCATTTTTGTCAGAACCATTTGTATTTGACTCTGACACTCTTCACGGATATTCTCTTTGAGTACTTCAAAAGTTTTAATGTTATAAACATTGACCTGTGACCACATGACTGCTCCAAAAAGAACGATTAAACACTAGACGACCTGGAAATATAGACTTCAGAATTTATTTTGCAATTCGAGTAGATACTGTGGCCCATTGTGTTGCAAACAAGTTTTAATTATTCCAGTAGGTGCTTTTAGTATAAGTGCTATACCAACTAACACAAAATAAAGCTTCAATTCCTATCTATATTCCATTGGTTATTACAGGCCAAACCCTACCTTTTCTATCTTGATTTAGTAATTAGACACAGACTTTTAATATTTTTTTTTTTTTTGGCTTGCAAGACAAATTGCAGAATATCGGTTCTAGAAATTTTATTATAAATTGACCTTTCACCTGCATTACTTTTGAAAATATTGGAAAGTATGAATTGCAATAACAGCACCAAATTTGTTGTATTTTTATTAGCATAGTCTTATAAAAATCTTTTAAGTTTGAATTTTTATTTAAATTTTTATGAAAAAATAAAAATTCCAAGAACAAGTTGATTTAAGAGTAAAAATTTTTGAAATTTAATTCAAAATTTGTAAATAATTTTCAATTTCTTTTAAGGAAAATCAGCATCGACATGATCTCATTATAGCTATTAATAAATAATTAAAATTCATAAATTTCTTTTTGGTAATATAAAAAAAAAAATTAAAATTTTTCCAAAATACAGGCAAATGTTGTGCAGTATTTGTAGTTTAAGTTGTAAATTCTATTTTTTAATTTAAAACGAAATTTTTTGAAACAATTTTTAAATAAAAAAAAATTCAAAACTAATTTTTTTTTATTTTAAAACGAAATTTTTGATACAAATTTTCAATAAAAAAATTAAAAAACGAGTGTGAACTCTAGTCATAATTTTAATTTTGAATAATTTCTTTGAAAAAAAAAGGAAAAATAATTATTAATTTTAAATTTTAAAATTTAGTTTTTTAAGAAAGAAAAATCATACAATAAGGAAATAAACAGCAATCAGCTAATTTATAACACACTACCAATAATTTTAAGGACCTAAAAACTAACAAAAAAAAAAGTGAGATAATAAAAAAAAAACTCAAGTAATAATTATAAAAATAAAAATAAAAGCAAATAACTGAACCTTAAAACAGTACAAAATTGTTAAAAAAAAAACCAAAAAAAAAATCAAAAAAAAACATTATTTGAGACAAAAAAGAAAGAAAACTAAAAATTTTTTATACAAAAAATAATTAAAAAAAAAAAAATTTTTTTTTTAATAAATATTTACTTATGATGGCATACGATAATTTATTTTTTATAAGATTATTAAATATTATCAAGAAAAAAAAATTTAAAAATTAAAAATTGAACCCCGGGTTGTGTACTTAATTTTAAAAAGAAAAATTATTTTTTTCTGAAAAACATTAAGGAAATAAATAAAAAAAAAGTACTTTTTCTTCTATTACACATGAAAAAGTACTTTTTTTTTTAAATAAATATCGCAACGTTATGAATTGTTCCTTAAAGCAATAAAATAACTAAGGATTCCCTTAAGATTTTTTTGATTTTCTAGAAATCATTACATTGTACGATAAACTGCTCAGAGATGGGAAATCTTCATTAATCAATAATTAAATTAAGTTAATCAATAACGAATTAATTTATTAATTAAACATTTACTCATATCCTTGTAATTTTTTATATAATATTTTTTTTATTATAATTTAAGTTTATAAATTAAGAATAATAAAAAAAATTAAAAATTTAAGGTTTTAAGGCTTCATAATGTTTAACAGATTTAAAGTTTAAGTATAAAATAAGAAAAAAAAAAAAAAAAAATCATATTTTTTAAGTTACACTTTGATATTATTTAATAATAAAAAAAACAACAAAAACAACAAACTAAAATATTTTTATAATTAAAAAATAAAACAAAAATAAAATAAAAAAAAAAATAATTATAATAAGAAGACTGTTTGTTGTCTTTAATAAAAAAATTAAAAATTAAAAATAAAAATTAAAATAAAAGTAATAAAAACAAATAAATTAAAATAAATCATAGTTTAAGTTATTTTTTATATGCTACAAAATAAAAACAAAAAAAAAAAACACAATAACAATAATATTTTTAATAATAATAAAAACAACAAAAA
Source organism: Sarcophaga peregrina (assembly GCA_014635995.1). Taxonomy (NCBI): domain Eukaryota; kingdom Metazoa; phylum Arthropoda; class Insecta; order Diptera; family Sarcophagidae; genus Sarcophaga; species Sarcophaga peregrina. The sequence goes on along the minus strand of CM025792.1, from coordinate 88,318,176 downwards.
CAACAAACTAAAATATTTTATATTAAAAAAATAAAACAAAATAAAAACAAAAAAAAATAATTATAATAAGAAGACGTTTGTTGTCTTTAATAAAAAATTAAAATTACAATAAAAATTAAAATAAAAACAATAAAAACAATAAAATAAAATAATCATAGTTAATAATAATAAAACAAATTATAAATATATTTTTTTATACCAACGAATATAAAAATAAATTTAAAAATAAAATAAAAAAAATTAATTAAAAAAAAATGGAAAAAATCCTAAAAAGTTTTTAATTTATTTACAAAAATTATTCTTACCGGATGTGTTGTTGTAAACTATATAGTTACGTTTTTACCTTTTAAAAACGCTTGAAATATGAGCTCGTAGATTGCAAAGTCGCCGTAGCCTAGTAGGTAGTGCATTAGTTTATTGAACAAAAAGCCCAGGTTGACTGATGTACAGTAGCGAGCACAAAAAATGCAACACTGTGCCATATGAATCTTTAATAAGATCTGTTTCAAAATAACGGTAACTAATTCATCTATTTTCTTTTGCTGTTAATTCTTTCAATTATAAGTTTTCAAAGTAACCACAGTTTATTCCAAATTCTGCTTTAAAAAGTTAAATATTTTTGAAAATTAGTGAAAAAAGTGCACATTTTTAGCGAGCAAAAAAAAAATGCAACATAATTAAAAAAATAGTTAAAGTAAGTTATTTATTTAATTATAATTGAAAATTTCTTAAATAAGTTATACAACCTGTGTTTTGCAATAGAAGCAGCTCTCAGCTCTCAGCTGACAGCAAAACTGCAATCATTAAAGCCTTAGAAGAAGGAAAATCCATGCGTGAAGTTGGACACCTCTTTGGTGTAAATCAATCAACCGTCGTATGTCGGATTAAATCTCGATTTTCCTTGAGAAATAGTGTGGAAAGGAAACCAGGTAGTGGTAATCCTCGAAAAACTACCTCTCGCCAAGACCGCCAGATGATTGCACTGGTTAAAAAAGATCCACAAAAGACCGCAGTGGACGTTGCTAATTTCGCAAATGAGCAAATGGGAGTTTCTATAGGCGTTCACACTGTTCGCCGTAGGTTGAAAGAGGCTAATTTGCATGCGAGACGACCCGCAAAGAAACCTCTCATCAGTGCAATCAATAAAAAGAAGCGCCTCGAATTTGCAAAACGTTACAAGGATTGGCCAAATGAACAATGGGCTAAAGTCTTGTGGAGCGATGAAAGCAAATTTAATTTGTTTGGCTCCGATGGGATAAATTTTGTTCGAAGACCGCCTGGACAGAGATATTCTCCAAGATATCAACTTTCAACCTTAAAACATGGCGGTGGATCAATAATGGTGTGGGGTAAGGAACGATATGTTTAAAAAAAACCGTGATGGGGTAGGTCCCTTAACTCAAATCGAAGGAAAAATGGACGCCAAGAAGTACTGTGAAATCCTTGGAGAACACATGCTTCCTCATCTGCGGGAAAAAAATGCCTCCTGGTAGCATATTCCAACAGGATAACGATCCAAAGCACTCAAGTCGCTTAGCTCGAAACTTTTTAAGCGACAATGATGTCAATGTTTTGGATTGGCCATCACAGTCTCCCGATCTAAACCCCATAGAAAATCAATGGGAGCTATTAGATCGGGAAGTTAAGAGGAAACATCCGTCAAATAAGAGGCAATTAGAAGAAATTTTGAAAAGTGAATGGGAGAAAATATCCATTAACACATTAATAGCTTTAGTCGACTCTATGCCTTCTAGGTTGCAAGAAGTCATAAAAAATAAGGGCTACGCCACAAAATATTAATTTTAAGATTTTTTTTTTGTAAAAATTACTATTTAATTTAAATAAACACATTAAAATTTATGCTGTTGCATTTTTATTGCTCCCATGAAATTCGCACTCTTTTTAATAAATGACAAAATAATCATTAAAATATCATTAATTAAAAATATTTACATAATGTTATTGATAATAGGTATCTATAACTGTAGGGATTAATAACCCAAAGAAATATTTTGAACTGGTCACCATTTTTTTAAAATTATCGCACTTAAAGATAATTTTACCCAACGTTGCATTTTTTGTGCTCGCTACTGTATGTGCCTCCTTCACGGCAATCAAAGGATCACAGATGTCAAAGTACAAGGTTAGTGACGCTATAATCATTTTGGTCCTCCTAGTTTTGAGAGGAGTTTAACTATCGAAGATCTTTTAATTCTTCCAATACAACACCGATTCTGCAGTATTTTACATGACAGTAACACGTGAATATTTCTGTCCGATTTTCTAAATTACATCCAATTGTTTGAATTATTGTAGCCTAGTTTTCTCTTTATAAAAGCACGATCCATTCATCTCATTAATACTCATAATTAACCCATATTCTTACTACCTTGTAAATACCCTCATAATTTTGTACTTTTTTTTTTCAAAAAATAAATTCAATTTGTCATATGAAAACAACAATAGCAACAACCACTGAAATGTATGTAATAATGAGGAGACTAATTTCTTAACAATCAATTGAAATGAAATACTCGTTTGCGCAATACAATCCCTAAAGGTGTTTAAACACTCATAATATTCCATGATTACAAACACAACCATTTATCGCCAGACATTCATTCACTCATTCATTCATCCTCCCTTTTATGAATTCTTATAACACTTAAGTAAGGTAAGCATAATACAATGTCTTTAAATGCCAAACAACAACAACAGCAACAACACTTTTAAGAAATTGAATTGTTTTCTTTAAAAAGTAAAAGGGAAAAGAAAGAACAACAGAAAGTAACCATAATTACCTTATGAAAGGAAGAACAACAGCAGAAGGAGTGACACTTAAGCATCGCCAGCATAGATTGCAAACCGAAAATGTTTACGCAACAATTGAAACTCTTCTTCGTCTTTATGCTTCGGGCTTCGGAAAATTGTCGCTCTCTTTCTTTCTCTGTTTTAAAGTGTTTAAAATGGGTTTGCCAGGGCTCGTTTAATAAGCAAGTAACCAAGAACTGTTAAAAGATCTTAAAGATTTCAAATGCAATTATTTACACCACCACCACTACCACTACCACCAATATAAAGGGGTGAGTAAGGTATGCGTGTGTTTTATTGTGCATAGAGGGGGATCTTGTGTGACTATACAGGTACCGTCGTTAATTTCCTTGATAATGTTGTGTAGTTTGCCCGCTTTTGTTTGCAAAACCAAATGAATTGAATGATCAAAATGAGTTACTTTAAGTACCTGATAACTATCATGGTAATGTACCTTTAGGTATTTAATGTCCATAGCCAATGCATAGGTGATATACGATTTTATCTTTTTAGTCTATAAAGTATGTACACGGAGAAAATGTTTAATATTGTTAGGAAAATGGAAAGATCTAAATAGTGGTGTTTTGTTTTTACATTGTTTACCTTTAAAATTATAAACAAAAGCTACAAAAACAATACATTTTTTTACAAATATAACAACAAAAACTAGCATAAAAAATGGTAAACAAGTAAACAAAAATACAACAACAAACACTACAAGAATAAATGTAAACAAAATACACAAACAACAATAATGAAATAAAGACGATTACGTTTATAGACATATCGGGAAGGCGAGAAGTCGCCGCAGTCTAGTAGGTTGTGTATTGGCTTATTAGACAAAAGGCGTGAAGCCAGGGTCCCAGTCCCACACCAGACATCAAAAATAAAATACAAAGAAATGTATTTCTTTGGCGATTTCCTCTTAGCAGATTCTCCACCGACCTGTTGAAAATCGTATTAAGAACCTCCAATTGTCCATGCACTGGTAGACTCCATTAACGCCCCATGTAAATGTTAAATGAAGAAAAAGATCGCATCAGCTCTGAACAAGGCTGAATAATGAACACAAAAATACTCCTCAAACTCTAATTTGGAATCATTACTGAATTAAGTAAATGGAACTCTCTCACTTTATGTTATTGCCATATCCATTGTGCAGGACCCTAATAATATTAAGTGAACATATTCGTTCCAGCATTTCTCATTTCCTAATGAATCTCTCTTCTCCGTATATAGACAAGGCGTTCTCTTTTTAGATTTGAAGAAGTTTCCTTATCCTCTATGTAGGGCCCCAGCTTTTCTCTTTTCCGAAGGTATCTCCTTTCTCAAAGTATAAACTGGGGGTTCTATTTTACAGACTCCGTATGGTACTCCCTTTCTACGTATTACTTCATCTGTCATAGGTTTTTGTTGCTCAGTGAAGTCGCCGTAATCTAGTAGGTAGTGTGTTGACTTATTAGACGTAAAGCCAGGGTTCGAAAAAATATACCTTCGGCGATTTGCTCTCAACAGATTTCTGGCAAAAACTTTGAGAGTAAATAAAAGTGCACATGAAAAGTTTCTCAAAAATTTGGCGTTCGGAGCCGACTTTAAACAGTAGGTCCCGCCACTTATGTATAAAAATTAACGCACACAACATAAGTGGTGTGAGAAACTAGGATCATAACTCTCACTGAAGGGTTGTAATGACCAATTAAGTAAGCAAGTGAGAAGGATATCAGTAAACGCTTGCCTTCAAGAACATTCATTAGACTTGTTTACTCTGCCGTATAAAACTCACCATATTCCAGTAGATAGTGTGTTGGTTCATTTGACAAAAGGCCCGAGTTCAAACCCCTGGTTAGACATCAAAATGAAAATATGAAAATATTTCTTCAGCGACTTCCTCTCAGCAAATTGCTGGCAAGAACTCTAAGAGTAAATAAAATTGCCCATGAAAAGCTTCTCAAAAATCTTTCGTACGCAATCGAATTTAAATGGTATATTCCGCCACTCATGTTGCAAAATTAATGCACACAACATAGGTCGTGTCAGAAGCTAGGTTGTAATCCTGACTGAAGGGTCGTAATGAACAATTATGTAAGATGTATGATATGTATAAAAGGCAAGGCTAACTAGGCAACCGATTTAGTAAAAGTTCAGTCAGTCTTGTGTGAAGACGCAATGTGTTTGATGAGAGAATAATCAAGGTTTAAAGATCTCCGTTACAAAGATCTGTGAAATAATTGTCTAGTAATTGTAATTGTTTATGTAAACGGAATAACAAAGAAAAGCAATTGTTGTTGTTTACATCAAGTTGTGAACAGTGGCTTATAGAATTGTGCGAATAATAAGGAATCTTAATTGAAAACTAAACACAAATTTATTTTTATTTTATTTGCAATCAATGAGCTCATATTTTAAATGTTTTTAAAAGGTAAGGACGTAACAATATACATGGTTAGAGGACGTGCACCTGTTGGTCAAGACAAGCACAGTACCCGGAGGTCGAAATTGACCCATTGTACAACAATATACATACATCATTGTCAGAATTGACAAGTACACGTCCTCTAACCTACATAAATACATAATTGGCCATTACAACCCTTCAGTCAGGATTACGACCTAGCTTCTCACACCACTTATGTTGTGTGCGTTAATTTTATACATGAGTGGCGGGACATACAGTTTAAAGTCGACTCCGAACGACAGATTTTGAGAAGCTTTTCATGGCAATTTTTACTCTCAGATTCTTTGCCAGAAATCTGCTAAGAGGAAGTCGCCGAAGAAATATTTTTCGTTTTGATGTCTGACCTGGGATTCGAACCCGGGGCCTTTGTCTAATAAGCCAACACACTACCCACTAGACCACGGCGACTTCAACCTCTAACCTAACCTAACCTAAAAAATTAAGCCGTGCAGAGAAAATTCTACAGCCCAAATACAATCCAAATCTTGGGGAGATATCAAAGAACAAGTTATCCTTGTTTGGAATTATAGTGTGAAATTCCTTTAGATTCTTTTTGAATACATACATACATAAGTGGTTGTAACCCTTTAGTCAGGATTACGACCTAGCTTCTCACACCACTTATGTTGTGTACGTTAATTTAAAACATGAGCGGCGGGAGCTACAATTTAAAGTCACCTTCGAATGACGTATAATTTTTAAGAAACTTTTTCATGGCTGGGTTGATTTACTCTTAGAGTTTTTGCCTGAAATCTGTTGAGAGGATGTCGCCGGAGAAATATTTTCATATTTTCGTTTTAATGTCTGACCTGGTGTTTCAACCGCAGCTTTACGTCTAATAAGCCAACGCACTACCTACTAGGCTATGGTGACTTTTTGAAACCAAATACCAAATTGTAAATTTTTTTTCGTGTACAACCTTTAATAACCTTTAAGGATTGCCTAAGGCTGTAATTAAACGTATCGAAATGCGTAATATTTTCAATGAAACTTAAACTTAGAAATTGTAATGAATTAACCGGCATTTTTCAGCCATTATTTTTGTGTCCTGCAATACTTAAATGGATTTCAAACGTTTGTATCCACCATAATACTCAAAAGTAACAAATGAGATTTGCATTGCGAGGACATCTGTCTGTTTCCAATGAACAGATTTTGTAAATGATACCCGCACGTTAAGAAATGTGCAAATAGGGACGAACTATACTTTGCAGTCAGTTCATCTGTTCACGTAATCTATTTTGCAACATGTTGCACCAACGAGTATCGGGAAATGTGCGTTTATTTTCAGCTGGTTGAACCCACCGTTGAAATTCATGAAGATTTCATCAAATGCGGCGTTTCAACAGCACACACAACTGATTGGAATTTCATTCACATTTTTCCATGCGTTTATTTGGTAATTTTTAATGAGATTCGTTTAGAGTATGTGCCCGCTCTCCCTCCCCAGTTTATTTGGTTTATGAGGTGAAATAAATGGAATAAAAGGTGTAAAACAAAATTGTTGTTTTTATTTTCGTTTGTTGGTTGTGCTGTAACTTTATGACGGCATAGAGGTACACATACATAGTACTCGAGTACTGCAAATGACTTTTGGCATTTCCATCATCCTATCCCATACCCAATTCCAATGCCAATTCGAATTCGAATTCCAAATGTTTGGCTTGTTGTTAATGGGAGGGAGTATGTTTGTTTTTGTTTGTTTTGTTGTCAAGCCAGCTCTATTCATCCCCTGCAACATACTTTTGTTTTTGTTTTTTTTTGTAAATTTTTATGTTCCTTTGCCAGTGCATATGATGGCTTGTCGACTGCAGTTCTTCTGTTCAATCATAAAGGTTAGCATGACTGTTTTTGTTTTTGTTTTTTGTTTTTTTTGATGAATTTTTATATCAAATGTCCTTATCCTTCTTGTATACTGGTTTAAGGCATTTCCTGTGGATATGCTCCTTTTAAGCTCGTGCCATAAAAAACTCGTGGATCAGTTTATTTTTGATGTCTGATGTTGAGTTCCTTAAGGGTTATGTTTTGTGTGGTAATTTAATAGTGCAGCCAGCATTATTGATGGCAGATGATTTTCTGGTTTTTCTTTAAATAATTGACTTGGTTTTATGGCAACGATTTTTTTTTTATTATTTTTTAAAAAATAATCATAAATTTTATTTAAATTAAACCTCAGCAACAGAAAGGCTAAGTTATTGTGGGTTTCTCTTTAGAATAAAGGTGTGTTTTGTGTGAAACAAAATGTTCTCACAAAGGTTATAAGAAAATTGAAAGAGAATATTTCATTTTAATGCTTAGATCTGATGGAAAAAGTCTTAAAAATGTAACCCTGGTTTTTCCACTATTTATATCTATTCCCAACACAGTGTTCTCAATTTTATTATACAATCACTTCTGAACAAAGGTCATACAACTACAAGCTGACAGCAATACCTTTGCCTTATTTTTGCTTCATTTATTTTGTATTTGGCAACTTCTAGAACTCTCTGTTTCTCGTTCACCGTGTTCTCAATCTTATTGCAAAATCATTTCTGAACAAATCTTCTACAACTACAGACTGACAACATTACCTTCGCCTTATTTTCGATTTTGGTAACTTCTAGAACTTTCTGTTTCACGTTCAAATCTTATTACACATTCTCAATCCTATTCCACGTTCATTTCTGTACAAAGATTATACAACTACGTTGATTTCGGCTCATTTTTGTTTCATTTATTTTGGTTTAGGTAACTTCTAGAAGTTTCTCTTCTTGTTCTCAATTTTAGTACACTTCTGAACAAATCTCCTACAACTACAGACTGACAGCAACACCTTTTTGCCTTATTTTTGCTTCATTTATTTCGGTTTTGGTAACTTCTAGAACTATCTGTTTCACGTTCACCGTGTTCTCAATCTTATTACACAATCATTTCTGAATAAAGGTTTTACAACTACAGATTGACTACGTAATTTTGGCTACAATTTTTGTTTCATTTATTTTAAATTTGTCAACTTCTAGGAACTCTCTGTTTTACGTTCACCGTGTTCTCAATCTTATTACAAAATCATTTCTGAACAAATCTTCTACAACTATAGACTGACAGCAATAACCTTTTGCCTTATTTTTGCTTTATTTATTTCGGTTTTGGTAACTTCTAGAAGTTTCTGTTTCGCGGTCTTTCACGTAGTTTTGTTATTAGATGGGGGTTTTGTTTAACCTCTATTTATCTGTAATTTCCTTTTCGTTTTGTTGTTGTAATATCCGTCTGAATATATTAGTGTCAGAAGGCTTTTCATTTCAATTGCCATCACCGTGTTCTCAATTTTATTACACAAACACTTCAGAATAAAGATCATACAACACAGACTGACAACATTACCTTCTGGCGTATTTTGTTTCATTTATTTTGAATTTGGCAAGTCCTAGAAGTTTCTGTTTCACGTTCACCGTGTTCTCAATTTATTATACAATCATTGCTGAACAAAGGTTCTACAACTGCAGACTGACAGCAAGTACCTTTCGCCTTATTTCTGCTTCATTTATTTCGGTTTTGGCAACTTCTATTTCGAGATATTCCATGTAGTTTTGTTATTGTAATGTGAGTTTTGTTTACCTCTATTCCCTTAATTTCTCTTTCGTTTTGTTATTGTAATTTCATTTCAATATCTTGTACTAGAAGGCCTTGTCTTTTGGATATCCCACTATTCATTTCAATTGTCAATACCGTGTTCTCAATTCCATTATACGAGTACTTCTGAATAAACCCCATACACCTACAGACACACAACGTTCGTTTATTTCCGTTTGGTAACTTCTAGAAGTTTTTATTTCGAATTTTCCATGTAGTTTTGTTATTGTAATGCGAGTTTTGTGTACCTCCATTATCATTATTATCTTTTGTTTTATTGTTGTAATTCCGCGTTACCAAAACTTCTTCTTTAGGGACTCTGGCTGCCCTGTAACGTCTAAAGGTTTACCAATTTGGCGACTGTTAAACAAGTGGAAGATCAGGATCCCATATTCATAGAAGTTCTCAAACTGATATGTATGTGCCTCGGGTATTTTTCTTGGTGACAGTCTATGGATCACAGATCTCAGAGTATCTTTTGGGAATCTTCAACAAAAGCATTCACGATTTACCGTCGCTGATGTCTACGTACTACGTACTTCAACCACTCTCTCTCGGCACTGCCGTAAGTTATTACTTCCCAGAGTGCTGGTTAGTATTAAAGCTTTATCACGTTCACCGACTTCAGCATCTCCCATAATATACCCATCTCGCCAGAGCATCCTCCTCTATTCGAACGACATAGCCGAGACATTGCAGCCACTCAATGCTAATACGGAGGAGATAATACAGCGCACTGGACCGAAGATATTACATAGGCTGATGCAACAGTGCTTAATAGAGTCCATGCCTCTATGCTGTAGAAAGTACGGGGAGGATAAGCGTCTTGTAAGTATTAGTTTTTGTTGTAAGAGAGAGGTCTCTGCTATGCAATTGCTTATTGAGAACACAGTAGCAGCTCGTGATCAAAACCTGACCTGATCAAAAGCAAGAGTGATCCGGCGCTTGATCTACAACTGACATCGTTTGTGAGGGTAACGGCGACCAATTACCACATATGTGGCTTGGTCATAGTCTTGACTGAAGGGTTGTAAGACCATAATGTATGTATCAGAGATCAGCAATGATGGCCAAACGAGTTTAGCTCTGCGGCTGATAATGCGATCTTCAAAAATAGGACGCAAAACATCGAGTGTAGCTTCGGCTGTGTGGCACGTAGCGTCGTCCTATTGAAACCAAATATTGTCAATCGGAGATCAGCAATGAATCGTTTTCCGCTACTCATAAGCACTTATGCAATTTTGAGTATGAATGATCAACACAGAATTGAAATTCAACTACTCTGATTCATTCGTACTCGCTGCACTTGATACATAACTATATGTAGCAATGAGTATGAGTAAAAACGTTGACATCAAACTCTCTGCATTCAAAATATGTTTGATTCATACGCCTACTCTCATATTGATTCATAAATTTAGAAAAATACTTATAATACCTTGAAGTGATTCGAGTGATTCACCGTTTGAACCGTTTGCCTGACGTCTAATAAGCGAACGCGCTACCTACTAGACTATGGCGACTACAACGTCGCATAGCAATCATAAGTACTCATGCAATTTTGACTATAAATGAATCAACAGAATTGAAATTCAACTACTATAATTCATTCTCGCTGCAACATTGATTTATAAGTATAAATAGCAATGAGTATGAGTACAACGTTGACATCAAACTCTCTGCATTCGAAATATGTCTGATTCATAGGCCTACTCATTCTGATTGATAAATTTAGAAATACTTATAATATCTTGAAGTGATTCGAGTGATTCAAAATTTTTAGCGTTTGGTGTTGTTGCATATACAAACAAAGAAGAAAGGAAAGACAAAGACACAAGCAAAGCATTTATACAATCTTCTTGTGAGCATTGCAGTACTCGTACGCGAATCATACTTATTTTGTGCTTCATGTAAATGTTAAGTAGAGACGAATCGAAATCAATAACATCCTGCGTATTGTTAGTATGAGTGCGACGAGTACTTCTCCAAATTTGAATATGAGTAGTGTGAGTATTATATTAAAATAGGTATGAAATGCATATATGTAAGTAACAGAAATTGTAAGTATGACTCGAATCTACTCATCGTTTGAATACTCGTTGTTGATCTCTGTTATGTATGTTAGGTAGTGCTTGCAGATAATAAACATGAATTTAATACCTCTAGGGCTAAGGATCTCCAATTCGAACTGTTCATTGGTAACCAATTCAAGGGGCTAATACGTGATTGATGATCGAATGACCTGCTGTCCAAGTTTCTTCCCAAAAAAACCATTTCTCAAGCATCTTATGACCAAAGTGGTAAGACTAATAGGGTTGACAGACACAATCAGGTAACACTTTAACTTCTAAATAGAATGTCCGTCTTTAAATTGATTCTTGAATCTCTTAAAGAAATCACACAAACTAACTATTTGTGTATGTAGTGTGTACGTATGCATGTTCTAATAATGATATTGATTATAAATAATAGGTTAAGAACCCCTAAATATAGGCATTTAAAAGAAAAATGTCTTATGAAAACAATTTAATCGATCATCACCAGAACACCGAAAGTAAAACAACATCTGTTGGATGGAAAAAAAAGCAGCAATTAACAGCGTAGGGGTGGGTGTGTATTTAATGTGTTTAAAATTTATGGCTAATGGGCTCATAAAAACCCAAAGCATTTGTCTTAAATTACGTTTAATAGGCATGAGCATCGCTATTTAATCGATTCGAATATGTGGAAAAATGGGAAAAAAGAGCCCACACTTTCTTTATGCCTTGTTTTTCTTAATTTTTTTTTTTTCAAAAGAAAATATTTACACACACACACACCTTGAAATACACAATACAACTGGAAAGGTTATCGAATCTTTTGATTGAAAAGCCTAGATAGATAAGCATATACAGAGAGAGAAAGAGAGAAAAGGATATTAAGGATCGAAAGAAACACAAATAATCTCCTGCGGTTGAATTCAATTAAAAAAAAGGAAGAACAAAAAACTTTTAATGCCCGGCTAAGGGTGTAAGCGAATAGTAATAGTTGTGTGGGGGGGAAGGTCCGTCCTATATTTGTTAAAGGTGGTTTGGAAATTTAAACGAATTTATTTACAACGCACAGGAAGTGAACAGATTGTATAATTCGTTTGAGGTTTCACTTGGTTTTCTTTTTTTTTTATTCGAAAAACTGTTTTCTACTACTTACACATGGCATAGATGAATGAAAATTTGTGAAAATTCATGTTTACAACCAAAAACAAATAAACGCTAACAATTGCATCTTTAACATGAGATGAGGGTGGACCAAAAACAACGCTTCTAATGATTACAACACTCCTTTTTTGTTTCATTTTCCTTATCATATTATTCGATATGAGTTGAGCTGAGCAATACATACAAAATGACATTTTTTTTGTTTACTTAACCCAATCCTTGTATGACATTTGGGCATAATTTCGTCATATTGGTTTTGTTTGTTTGCATTAGCATCCTAGCTTTTTCTATTATTCCATTGCCATGTCAACTTTAATGAGTTCTTTTTTTTGTAAGTTTATTGACATGTGTTGTACCGTGGTTGTCGCATAAAGGGATGTCAGTGACATATCAGAGACTCATTATTATTTTAAGAGAAAGATATTCCATAGAATGGCTACTCTAAGTAGACAATCAGTAAAGATGGTTGGATTTCCACGGCCTAGACCTGGCCAAGCATAAAACAGAATTACTGCTGATCACTAGTCGCCGTATCCCCTTACAGGTGGACATGAGTATTGGAAGCGAGGTAATTAGGACCAAGAGCTCCGTAAGATACCTGGGAATAAGGCTGGACCCCAGGCTGAAATTTTCATACCAGATTTAGTACTCGGCTGATAAAGCCCGGAAGATCGTCGGCAGCTCAGCAGATTAATGGCGAATATTGGAGGCCCGCTACCGGCGAGCCGGAGACTCCTGATGGATTTGGAAGCAGCAATTATGCTCTACGGGAGCGAAATTTGGGCCGAAACGCTAGAGGTTGAAAAACGGGCGAACTTACTTCTAACGGTACAGAGAACGGCTGCACTACGTATCGCGTCGGCATATCGTACGGTGTCCGCCCCAGCCGTACTTGTGATAGCAAGTGCAATCCCTGTCGATCTACTGGCAGCAGAGCGGATGAAGATTTATAAGGCGAAATCGGCTGGAAACCACATAACCGGTCACTTCAGGGAAAAACACCATTTCAGAATGGCAACGACGATGGAACGACGAGGAGAGAGGAAGTTGGACGGCGAGACTCATTCGGAAATAATAAAGCCATGGATCTGTCGGAAATTTGGAGAAGTAAATTTTTATGTTACACAGATGCTATCAGGCCACGGATATTTAAGAAATATCTCAACAGAATGGGCAAGACCACCTCCCTTACTGCCTTTACGAAGAAGGGAGGTTATAGATGATTGCGGAACACACTTCTTCGAATGTACACGCAGGCAGAGCTATCGCTCTGCACTGACGTCGATGATCGGAACGATTTAACGGCCGCTAACATTGTCGAGGTTATGGATTGCGAGCAGAGAGAATTGGGCCTCAGTGGCGAATTATGTGGAGCGCATCTGAGATCAAGAAGAAGAAGATGAGATCTTGTGCTGCAGAACATGTACTCACGCTGGCATAGATGACACTGGCCCCCGTGTCAAACGAGGTCCCAGTCGGGAGCTTGGACGGAAGGAATAGTGGAGACAATTAGAAGTCTCCCCAACCTTCATTACGCAGTCCGGACGCGGATGTGAGCATGAAGGCGGCCAAAGGGCCAAAAGGACTCCACTC
>CM025792.1:88286719-88304011 GCA_014635995.1 Sarcophaga peregrina | reverse complement strand
TTGTTTTCTTACCTATTTGTTCTTAGATTTCGTTTCATTTTTCAAGTCTAGTGTGTATTATTGCTTGTATGTTCGAGATCAGAGAGTATGGAGTTAAGTACGCCATATAATTGCTCTCTTAATTGCTCTCTAAACGGTCGTAGTACTGTAATGTTTTAATATTCCATTATGTATGTATACTCCTCCAGCTCTTGCTGCATAATATTGTTACGTTTTTATCTTTTAGAAATGTTTAGAATATGAGCTCGTAAATTACAAATAAAATAAAAATAAATTTTGTGTTGGTTTTAATTAAAAATTCTTTATTATTTGCGTAATTCTGTGTGCCACTGTTCACAACTTGATGTAAACAACAACAATTACTCTGTTTGTTACACCCTTTGCATAAACAATAACAATTACTAGACAATTGCTGGACAGATCTTTGTAGCGGAGATATTCAAACCGCAATTCCTCTCTACAAACACACCGCGTCTTTACACAAGACTGACAGAAATTTTACTAACTTACCCGTCTGCTTTGCCTTGACTTTTACATGGCAGGATAAATAGTCCTGATGAATGTTCCTAAAGGCGAATATTCGTGACTTGGGCTTTCTCGAGATTTCTATAAATATAAACATCATTGTTTCGTTATTGTTGTTTGTGTATTTTGCTTACATTTATTCTTATAGTGTTTGTTGTTGTATACATACATAATTGGTCATTATAACCCTTCAGTCAGTATTATTGACCTAGTTTCACACACCACTTATGTTGTGTGTGTTAATTTTATACATAAGTGGCGGGACCAACAGTTTAAATTCTACTCTGAAAGACAGATTTTTTTGAGAAACTTTTAATGGCAGGTTTTTTTATCCTTAGAAATTTTGCCAGAAATTTGCTGAGATGAAATCGCCGAAAAAATACTTTTTTTTATATTACTTTAATGTCTAGGCCTGGGACTCAAACCCTGGCTTTATGTCTAATAAACCAGCACACTACCTACTAGACCACGGCGACTTAATACTCGTTGCTGATCTCTGGTATGTATGTAGGTAGTGTTTGCAGATAATAACATGAATTCAATACCTCTAGGGCTAAGGATCTCCAATTCTAACTATTCATTGGTAACGAATTCAGGGGGACTAATTACGTGATTGGATGATCGAATGACTTGCTGTCCAAGTTTCTTTCAAAAAGGCCATTTCTCAAGCACCTTATGACCAAAAGTGGTAAGACTAATAGGGTTGAGAGACACCATCAGTAACACTTTAACTATCTAAATTGAATGTCCGTCTTTAAATTGATACTTGAATCTCTTAAAAGAAATCACACAAACTAACTATTTGTGTATGTATGTGTGTACGTATGTATGTTCTAATAATGATAATTGATTGTAAATAATAGGTTAAGAACCCCTAAATATAGGCATTTAAAAGAAAAATGTCTTATGAAAACAATTTAATCGATCATCACCAGAACACTGAAAGTAAAACAACATCTGTTGGATGGACAAAAAAGCAGCAATTAACAGCGTAGGGGTGGGTGTGTATTTAATGTGTTAAAATTTAATGGCTAATGGGCTCATAAAAACCCTAAGCATTTGTCTTAAATTACGTTTAATAGGCATGAGCATCGCTATTTAATCGATTCGAATATGTGGAAAAATGAGAAAAAGAGCCCACACTTTCGTTATGCCTCGTTTTTCTTAATTTTTATTTTCAAAAGAAAATATTTACACACACACACACCTTGAAATACATACAATACAACTGGAAAGGTTATCGATCTTTTGATTGAAAAGCCTAGATAGATAAGCAAATACAGAGAGAGAGAGAGAGAGACATAAAAGGATATTAAGGATCGAAAGAAACACAAATAATCTCATGCGGTTGAATTCAATTAAAAAAAAGGAAGAAGAAAAAACTTTTAATGCCCGGCTAAGGGTGTAAGCGAATAGTAATAGTTGTGTGGGGGGGAAGGTCCGTCCTATATTTGTTAAAGGTGGTTTTGAATTTTTAAACGAATTTATTTACACGCACAGGAAGTGAACAGATGTACGTATTATTCGTTTGAGGTTTCTCTTGGTTTTCTTTTTTTTTATTCGAAAAACTGTTTCTACTACTTATACGTGGCATAGATGAAATGAAAATTTATGAAATTCATGTTTACAACCAAAAACAAATAAACGCTACAATGCATCCTTAATATGAGATGAGGGTGGACCAAAAACAACGCTTCTAATGATTACAGCACTCCTTTTTTTTGTTTCATTTTCCTTATCATATTATTCGATATGAGTTGAGCTGAGCATACGTACAAAATGACATTTTTTTGTTTACTTATCCAATCCTGTATGACATTTGGGCGTAATTTCGTCATATTGGTTTTGTTTGTTTGCATTAGCATCCTAGGCTTTTTCTATTATTCCATTACCATGTCAACTTTAATGAGTTCTTTTTTTTTGCTTGTAAGTTTATTGACATGTGTTGTGCCGTGGTTGTCGCATAAAGGGATGTCAGTGACATATCAGAGACTCATTATTATTTTAGAGAAAGAAATTCCATAGAATGGCTACTCTAAGTAGATAATTTTAAATGATGTGTCACTACATTGCATAGGCACAAATACTTTTCTGTTTATGAAAATATCACAACCAATGCTTATTAATAAAAGACATCCGTCAGGTATAAAAAATGGAAGCCACGTAAGTTTCGTAGTCTGAGTACTCGTATTATTATCGAAGTTCAGCCACTGATGAAGACAAGAACATTTTCATCAGGCTTGTGGAACTTAAAATGGAAAAATTTGGGAACCTCTGGTATACGTTTACTTTAATTATTATTGCATTAAAATGGAAAAAACTAATATACTGGTGTTTTGCTTTTACATCAATTAATATTAAATTTATAAACAAAACAATGAACTTGTTTACAAATTATTGCACTGTGTAATATAACAACAAACATCAGCATAAAATAAGTAAACAAAAATACGACAACAAACACTGCAAGAATAAATGTAAACAAAATACTCAAATCTCGTGATAGTCGGCTATAAGGCATCCACAATGACAAATCTTATGGAAAATTTTACATATTTTTACATATTATTGGATAACAACAGTCTTGTTTAATTTAAGATTTAGAAAATTCACAGTCATAGATTTATTGAGAAGCCGCTGTAGTCTAGTAGGTAGTGTGTTGACTTATTAGACGTAAAGCTAGGGTTCGAGCCCCAGGCCAAGAAGTACTTCTTCGACGATTTTCCTCTCAGCAGATTTCTGGCAAAATTTCTAAGGATAAAAAAACCTATCATTAAAAGTTTCTCAAAAAAATCTGTCGTTCGGAGTAGATTTTAAACTGTAGGTCCCGCCACTCATGTATAAAATTAGCACACACAACATAAGTGGGTTAAGAAACTAGGTCAATAATCCTGACTGAAGGGTTGTAATGACCAATTTTGTACGAAGAGTTTTAAGTCGAAAACAAATGCCAGATTTTTGAGAAACTTTTCATGTTAAGTTTATGGCATTTTCAGAGTTTTTGCCAGAAATCTGCTGAGCGGCAGTCGATGAAAAAATATTTTTTGATATTTCGTTTTGCTAGAAACGTCTGGCTTCGGGTTTGAAACGTCACCTCAAGTCTTAGAAGCCAACACGCTACCAACTAGAATGAGGCAACTTCTGCTGTCAGTATCACTAGAATTGTAAATATTATATGGGCGCCAAAAGAAATTGTTACAATGTTGCCCTAAAGGACATTCTGCACTTACCACCAATAAATCTGCCTATTTAATCGCTTACGGTCCAAAATGCCATCAAACTCAAAGCTCTAGGCTTCAGGAGACAATACTTCAGTGGTAATAGTTGCGTTTTCGGGGCATCTTCCTTTGGCTTTGTTTGGATTTTGTTAAGTACATCAAAGCCTTCTTATGTGGAAGAAATGTGAGAGGTACGATAAGTTGCCTATAGGTACTGATACTGCAATCTTCATAGACAGATTGTAGATGATTTCTTGTGTAGTATTTTCCCATGCTTGCGAACTTTTTAAATTATCGGATATATATCAGTTTGAGAACCTCAATGAATGTGGAAACCTCCCAGCCTCCACTTAACATCTGCTTTGCTTTGACAGTCTGGTAAATCTTTAGAGGGTTACGGAACAGATCGTGTCCCAAAAATTATGTTTTGATAACACAGAATTACAAGAACAACACGGGAAAGTAATTACGAGAATTAAAGTAAACAAAACTTACATTGCAATAACAAAACTATATGAAAGATCACGTTATAGAAACTTCTAGAAGTTACCAAACCAAAAATAAATGACCATTGTCTGCCTTTAGGTGTATGGGGTTTATTTAGAAGTACTCGTATAATAAAATTGAGAAGAAATAAATAATGGGACATCGAAAAAATAAGGGCTTGTAATGCAATATATTCTGACAAAATTGCAACAACAAAACGAAAGTGAAATTATCATATTAAAGGTAAATAAAACTACGTGGAAAATCGCGAAATAAAGACTTCTAGAAGTTGCCAAAACCGATATAAATGAAGCAAAAATAAGGCGAAAAGTATCATTTTCATTCTGTAGTTCTAGAACCTTTGTTCAGAAGTGATTGTGTACTTAAATTAAGGACAACAACAGAAACTTCTAGAAGTTACCTAAACCAAAATAAATGAAACAAAAATTGAGCCAAAATTTACGTCGCCAATCAGTAGTTGTATGATCTTTGTTCAGAAATTATTGTGTAATAAGATTGAGAACACGGTGAACGTGAAACAGATTGTTCTAGAAGTTGCCAAATATAAAATAAATCAAGCAAAAATCAGGCAAAAGGTAATGCTGGCAGTCTGTAGTTCTAGGAGATTTGTTCAGAAGTGTACTTAAATTGAGAACAAGAACAGAAACTTCTAGAAGTTACCTAAACCAAAATAAATGAAACAAAAATTGAGCCGAATTGTATGATCTTTGTACAGAAATGAACGTGTAATAGGATTGAGAATGTGTAATAAGATTTGAACGTGAAACAGAAAGTTCTAGAAGTTACCAAAACCGAAATAAATGAAGCAAAAATAAGGCGAAAGGTATCGTTTTCAGTCTGAAGTCATAGAACCTTTTTTCAGAAATGATTTTGTAATAATATTGAGAACAAGGAGAACCTGAAACAGATAGTTCTAGAAGTTACCATAACCGAAATAAATGAAACAAAAATAAGGCGAAAGGTATTGCTGTCAGTCTGTAATTGTAGGAGATTTGTTTAGAAGTGTACTTAAATTAAGAACAGGAACAAAAACTTCTAGAAGTTACCTAAACCAAAATAAATGAAACAAAAATTGAGCCGAAATCAACGTAGTTGTATGATCTTTGTACAGAAGTGAACGTGTAATAGGATTGAGAATGTGTAATAAGATTTGAACGTGAAACAAAAAGTTCTAGAAGTTACCAAAAATAATGCAAAATGTAATGCTGTCAGTCTGTAGTTGTATGACCTTTGTTTAGAAGTGATTTTGTAATAAGATTGAAAACACGGCGAACGTGAAACAGGTTGTTCTAGAAGTTACCAAAACCGAAATAAATGAAGCAGAAATAAGGCAAAAGGTAATGCTGTCAGTCTGTAGTTGTATGACCTTTGTTCAGAACTGATTTTATAATAAAATTGAGAACACTGTGTTGGGAATAGAAATAAATAGTGGAAAAACCAGAAGGCGAGGCCTTCTTCTGCGTTCAGTGTTACATTTTTAAGTCTATTTCCATCAGATGCGTGCATTAAAATGAAATATTCTCTTTAAATTTTCTCATAATCTTTGTGAGAAGATTTGCTTCACACAAAACACACCTTTATTCTAAAGGGAAACCCACAATAACTTAGCCTTTCTGTTGCTGAGGTTTAATTTAAATAAAATTTATGATTATTTTTTAAAAATAATAATAAAAAAAAAAAATCGTTGCCATAAAACCAAGTCAATTATTTAAAGAAAAACCAGAAAATCATCTGCCATCAATAATGCTGGCTGCACTATTAAATTACCACACAAAACATAACCCTTAAGGAACTCAACATCAGACATCAAACTGAAATAAAAAAATAAACTGATCCATGAGTTTTTATGGCACGAGCTTAAAAAGGAACATATCCACAGGAATGCCTTAAACCAGTACATAAGAAGGATAAGGAAATTTGATATAAAAATTCATCAAAAAAACAAAAACAAAAACAGTCATGCTAACCTTTATGATTGAACAGAAGAACTGCAGTCGACAAGCCATCATATGCACTGGCAAAGGAACATAAAAATTTTTAAAAAAATAAAAACAAAAGTATGTTGCAGGGGATGAATAGAGCTGACTTGACAACAAACCAAACAAAAGCAAACATACTCCCTCCCATTAACAACAAGCCAAACATTTGGAATTCGAATTGGCATTGGAATTGGGTATGGGATATGATGATGGAAATGCCAAAAGTCATTTGCAGTACTCGAATACTATGTATGTGTACCTCTATGCCGTCATAAAGTTACAGCACAACCAACCAACCAACAAACGAAAATAAAAACAACAATTTTTTTTACACCTTTTATTCCATTTATTTCACCTCATAAACCAAATAAACCAAAGGGAGAGGGCACATCCTCTAAACGAATCTCATTAAAAATTACCAAATAAACGCATGGAAAAATGTGAAGGAAATTCCATCAGTTGTGTGTGCTGTTGAAACACCCGCATTTGATGAAATCTTCATGAATTTCAACGGTGGGTTCAACCAGCTGAAAATAAACGCACATTTCCCGATTCTCGTTGGTGCAACATGTTGCAAAATAGATTACGTGAACAGATGAACTGACTGCAAAGGATGCTTCGTCCCTATTTGCACATTTCTTAACGTGCGGGTATCATTTACAAAATCTGTTCATTGGAAACAGACAGATGTCCTTGCAATGCAAATCTCATTTGTTACTTTTGAGTATTACGGTGGATATAAAACGTTTGAAATCCGTTTAAGTATTGCAGGACACAAAAATAATGGCTAAAAATGCCGGTTAATTCATTAAAATTTCTAAGTTTAAAGTTTCATTGAAAATATAACGCATTTCGATTGCCTTAGGCAATTCTTAAGGGTTCTTAAAGGTTGTACACGAGAAAAAATTTACAATTTGTTATTTGGATTCAAAAAGTCACCATAGTCTAGTAGGTAGTGTCTTGGCTTATTAGACATAAAGCCGCGGTTAAAAACCCGGTCATACATTAAAACGAAAATATGAAAATATTTCTCCGGCGACTTCCTCCCAACAAATTTCAGGCAAGAACTCTGAGAGTAAATAAACCAGCCATGAAAAAGTTTCTCAAAAATCTATTATTCGTAGTCGACTTTAAATTGTAGTTCCCGCTGCTCATGTATTAAATTAACGTACACAACATAACTGGTGTGAGAAGCTAGGTCATAATCCTGACTAAAGGGTTGTATGTATTCAAAAAGAATCTGAAAGAATTTCACACTATAACACCAAACAAGGATGACTTGTTCTTTGAAACGTTCATCTCCCCAAGATTTGGATTATATTTGGGCTATAGAATTTTCTCTGCATGGCTTAATATTTTAGGTTAGGTTAGGTTAGAGGACGTATATTTGTCAATTCTGACAAGTACAGTACTCGGTGGTCGAATTGACCCATTGTACGTAAGTATGTATGTATATTGTTGTACAATGGGTCAATTTCCGGGTACTGTGCTTGTCTTGACCGACAGATGCATGTCCCCTAACCATGTATATTGTTACGTCCTTACCTTTTAAAAACATTTAAAATAAAAGCTCATTGATTACAAATAATATAAAAATAAATTTGTGTTTAGTTTTCAATTAAGATTCCTTATTATTCGCACAATTCTATAAGCCACTGTTCACAACTTGATGTAAACAACAACAATTGCTTTTCTTTGTTATTCCGTTTACATAAACAATAACAATTACTAGACAATTATTCGACAGATTTTTGTAACAGAGATCTTCTAACCACCTTTACTCTCTCATCAAATACACTGCGTCTTCACACAAGACTGACTGAATATTTACTAAATCAGTTGCCTATTTAGCCTTGCCTTTTATACACAGCATACATCATACATAATTGGTCATTACAATCCTTCAGTCAAGATTACGACCTAGCTTCTCACACCACCTATGTTGTATGCATTAAATTTTCTACATGAATGGCGGTATATACCGTTTAAAGTCGATTGCGAACGAAAGATTTTTGAGAAGCTTTTCATGGGCAATTTTATTTACTCTCAGAGTTTTTGCCAGCAATTTGCTGAGAGGAAGTCGCCGAAGAAATATTTTCATATTTTCTTTTTGATGTCTGACCGGGGGTTTGAACTCGGGCCTTTCGTCTAATGAACCAACCACTAACCTCTGGAGTATGGTGACTTTTATACGGCAGAGTAAACAGTCTAATGAATGTTCTTGAAGGCAAACGTTTTCATGATATGCTTCTCACTTACTTACTTAATTGGTCATTACAACCCTTGAGTCAGAGTTATGAACCTAGTTTCTCACACCATTTATGTTGTGTGCGTTATTTTTTATACATGAGTAGCGGGACCTACTGTTTAAAGAAACTTTTGAGAAACTTTTCATGGGCAATTTTATTTACTCTTAGAGTTTTTGCCAGCAATCTGCTAAGAGGAAATCGCCAAAGAAATACTTTTTTTGTATTTTATTTTTGATCTTGTTTTTATCTTTAGATTACAAATAAAAAAAAATAAATTTTGTATTTAGTTTTAATTAAAAACCTTTATTATTTGCATAATTCTATGTGGCACTGTTTACAACTTGATGTAAACAACAACAATTGCTTTGTTTGTTACACAGTTTGTTTTTGGACAGATCTTTGTAACGGAGATATTTAAACCACGATTGGTCTCTAGAAACATACCGCGTCTTCACACAAGACTAACTGAAATTTTACTAACTCACTAGCCATTGACTACCTTGCCTTGATTAATTTTATACATAAGTGGCGGAACCTACAGCAAAAAGTTGACTCCGAACCATAGATTTTTTTTAGAAACTTTTCATGGCAGTTTTTTTTTTATTGTCAGAGTTTTTGCCAAAAATTTGCTAAGAGGAAATGGCCGAAGTAATACTTTCTGCATTTTGTTGTAATGTCTGGCTTGGAGCTCGAACCCTGGCTTTACGTCTAATAAGCTAACACTCTACCTACTAGACTGCGGTGACTTCTCGCCTTCCCGATATCTCTATAAACGTAAACATTTTTATTTCATTATTGTTGTTTGTGTATTTTGTTTACATTTATTCTTGTAGTGTTTGTTGTTCTATTTTTGTTTACTTGTTTACCAGTTTTTTATGCTAGTTTTTGTTGTTATATTTGTAAAAAAATGCGTTGTTTTTGTAGTTTTTGTTTATAATTTTAACGATAAACGATGTAAAAACAAAACACTACTATTTAGGTTAGGTTAGATTAGGTTAGAGGACGTGTACTTGTCAATTCTGACAAGTACAGTACTCGGTGGTCGAATTGACCCATTGTACTACGTCCTAGCTTCTCACACTACTTATGTTGTGTGCGTTAATTTTTATACATGAGTGGCGGGACCTACAGTTTAAAGTCGACTCCCAACGACACATTTTTTTTTTGAGAAGCATTCCATGGCAATTTTTTTTTTTACTCTCAGAAATCTGCTGAGAGGAAGTAACCGAAAAATTATTTTAAAATTTTCGTGTTGATGTCTGACCTGGGATTCGAACTCGGGTCTTTCGTCTAATAAGCCAACACACTACCTACTAGACCACGGCGACCTCACACCGCTATTTAGATTTTTCCATTTTCCTCACAATATTGAACATTTTCTCCGTGTACATACTTTATAGACCAAAAAGATAAAATCGTATATCACCTATGCATTGGCTATGGACATTAAATACCTAAAGGAACATTACGTTGATAGTTATCAGGTACTTAAAGTAACTCATTTTGATCATTCACTTCATTTGGTTTTGCAAACAAAAGAGGGCAAACTACACAACATTATCAAGGAAATTAATGACGGTACCTGTATAGTCACACAAGATCCCCCTCTATGCACAAAAACAACAAACACTTAGACTACTCACCCCTTTATATTGGTGGTAGTGGTGGTGGTGGTGGTGTAAATAATTGCATTTGAAATCTTTAAGATCTTTTAACAATTCTTGGTTACTTGCTTATTAAACGAGCCCAGGCAAACCCATTTTAAACACTTTAAAACAGAGAAAGAAAGAGAGCGAGCATTTTCCGAAGCCCGAAGCATAAAGACGAAGAAGAGTTTCAATTGTTGCGTAAACATTTTCGGTTTGCAATCTATGCTGGCGATGCTTAAGTGTCACTCCTTGCTGTTGTTCTTCCTTTCATAAGGTAATTATGGTTACTTTTTGTTGTTCTTTCTTCTCCCTTTTATTAAGGATTTTAAAAGAAAACAATTCAATTTCTTAAAAGTGTTGTTGCTGTTGTTGTTGTTGTGTGGCATTTAAAGACATTGTATTACGCTTACCTTACTTAAGTGTTATAAGAATTCATAAAAGGGAGGATGAATGAGTGAATGAATGAATGTTTGGCGATAAATGGCTGTGTTTGTAATCATGGAATATGATGAGTGTTTAAACACCTTTAGGGATTGTATTGCGCAAACGAGTATTTCATTTCAATTGATTGTTAAGAAATTAGTCTCCTCAATATTACAAACATTTCAGTTGTTGTTGATATTGTTGTTTTCATATGACAAATTGAATTTTTTTTTTTTGAAAAAAAAAGGACAAAATTATGAGGGTATTTACAAGGTGGTAAGAATATGGGTTAATTATGAGTATTAATGAGATGAATGGATCGTGCTTTTATAAAGAGAAAACTAGGCTACAATAATTCAAACAATTGTACATAATCGAATGCCTTTAGCATTTTTCAGACAGAAATATTTGCGTTTTTGCTGTCATGTAAAATACTGCAGAATCGATGTTGTATTGGAAGAATTAAAATGATTTTTGATAGTTAAACTCCTCTCAAAACTAGGAGGACCAAAATGATTATAGCGTCACTAACCTTGTACTTTGACATCTATGATCCTTTGATTGCCGTCAAGGAGGCACATATACAGTAGCGAGCACAAAAAATGCAACACTGTGCCATATGATCTTTAATAAGATCTGTTTCAAAATAACGGTAACTAATTTATCTATTTTCTTTTGCTGTTCAATTCTTTCAATTATAAGTTTTCAAAGTAACCAGAGTTTATTCCAAATTCTGCTTTAAAAAGTTAAATATTTTTGAATTAGTGAAAAAAGTGCAAATTTTTAGCGAGCAAAAAAAAATGCAACATAATAAAACGAATAGTTAAAGTAAGTTATTTATTTAATTATAATTAAAAATTTCTTAAATAAGTTATACAACATTTGTTTTGTAATAGAAGCAGCTCTCAGCTGACAGCAAAACTGCAATCATTAAAGCCTTAGAAGAAGGAAAATCCATGCGTGAAGTTGGACACCTCTTTGGTGTAAAACCATCAACCGTATGTCGGATTAAATCTCGATTTTCCTTGAGAAATAGTGTGGAAAGGAAACCAGGTAGTGGTAATCCTTGAAAAACTACCTCTCGCCAAGACCGCCAGATGATTGCACTGGTTAAAAAAGATCCACGAAAGACCGCAGTCGACGTTGCTAATTTCGCAAATGAGCAAATGGGAGTCTCTATAGGCGTTCACACTGTTCGCCGTAGGTTGAAGGAGGCTAATTTGCATACGAGACGACCCGCAAAGAAACCTCTTATCAGTGCAATCAATAAAAAGAAGCGCCTGGAATTTGCAAAACGTTACAAGGATTGGTCAAATGAACAATGGGCTAAAGTCTTGTGGAGCAATGAAAGCAAATTTAATTTGTTTGGCTCCGATGGGATAAATTTTGTTCGAAGACCGCCTGGACAGAGATATTCCCCAAGATATCAACTTCCAACCGTAAAAATGGCGGTGGAGCAATAATGGTGTGGGTTAAAAAAATTATTGATTTTACGTCACGTATTTACAGGTGCGTTTTCCCATGATGGGGTAGGTCCCTTAACTCAAATCGAAGGAAAAATGGACGCCAAGAAGTACTGTGAAATCCTTGGAGAACACATGCTTCCTCATCTGCGGGAAAAAATGCCTCCTGGTAGCATATTCCAACAGGATAACGATCCAAAGCACTCAAGTCGCTTAGCTCGAAACTTTTTAAGCGACAATGATGTCAATGTTTTGGATTGGCCATCACAGTCTCTCGATCTAAACCCCATAGAAAATCTATGGGAGCTATTAGATCGGGAAGTTAAGAGGAAACATCCGTCAAATAAGAGGCAATTAGAAGAAATTTTGAAAAGTGAATGGGAGAAAATATCCATTAACACATTAATAGCTTTAGTCGACTCTATGCCTTCTAGGTTGCAAGAAGTCATAAAAAATAATAGCTACGCTGTTGCATTTTTATTGCTCCCATGAAATTCGCACTCTTTTTAATAAATGACAAAATAATTAATAATTAATTAAAAATATTTACATAATGTTATTGATAATAGGTCTGTTATCTGTAGGGATTAATAATCCAAAGAAATATTTTGAACTGGTCACCATTTTTTTAAAATTATCGCACTTAAAGATAATTTTACCCAACGTTGCATTTTTTGTGCTCGCTACTGTATATCGATTTTAGGACCTTGCTAAATGTGCATACTCGTCATTTCCCATTGAATAACTGCTTTACATAGGCAATCGCCAAATTAATAAATCTTTAAATGATTATCTATACAGACCGAGTACCAAAAAGGAAGTTTTAGTAACAAGAAATTACAACAACAAAACGGGAAAGCAATTACCATGAACAGAGGTAAACATAACTCACATTGTAATAACAAAACTACATAATTGACCTGTAAAATAGAAACTTCTAGAAGTTGACAGAATAAAAATAAATAAAGCCAAAATAAAGCGAAAGGTAACATAGTTTGTCTGTAGTTGTACGACCTTTGTTCAGTTGTAATTGCGTAATAAGATTGAGAACACGATGACCGTGAAGCAAAAACTTCTAGAAGTTGACAGAATAAAAATAAATAAAGCCAAAATAAAGCGAAATGTAACATAGTTTTTTTGTAGTTGTATGACCTTTGTTCAGCTGGAATTGCGTAATAAGATTGAGAACACGATGACTGTGATACAAAAACTTCTAGAAGTTGACAGAATGAAAATAAATAAAGCCAAAATAAAGCGAAATATAACATATTTTGTCTGTAGTTGTACGACCTTTGTTCAATTCTAATTGCGTAATAAGATTGAGAACACGATGACTGTAAAACAAAAATTTCTAGATGTTGACAGAATAAAAATAAACAAAATAAAATCTTTGTTTAGACGTGCTCGTGTAACTAAATTAAGAACACGGTATCATCTTATCTACGATCCTACACTTAGGAGAGAGCGAAAAACTCTATTCTTGTAACACATTGTATTGGAATTAGGACAGTAGGTTGTTGGAGGTAGGAATATTTATGTTTTTCACAACGAAATCAATTGAAATTATAATTGTGTTCTAAAAACGTATAAGAAACTTAAAGAAATTGTTGGGTTCACAATGTCTTATTTTGCCCCTAAGGTAGAATTAGCCGAAGGTCCACGTAATGCAACAGAACACAAGTAACAGAGATCAGCAATGTGTACTCAAAAAGAAAATTGACTCATTTGTACCGGGCTAATAAAGTGCTTAGCATAGATCACACCTGAATCGTTTTTTCGCTATCCATAAGCACTCATGAAAGTTTGAATATAAATGAGTCACCAATATTGAAATTTATCTATGTACTCGTAATTCATTAATACTCACTACAACGTTGATTTATAAGTACAGAGAGTTGCAATGAGTATGCGTACAACATTGACATCAAACTCATGCCATTCGAAATATATTTGATTCATAGGCCTACTCATTTAGATTCAATTCATTTACAACAATAGAAAGAAGACTCATAAGCAAAAAAGACAAAGCAAAGACTCTACCTTCTAGTAAGTATTTTAGTGTACGTAAGTGCGATCCATATGTATTTTGTGCTTCGTGTACGTGTTGTTAAGTGGGAAGTATGATGAATACTTCAAAATTTGAATATGAGTAGGGTTGCGTTCCATGATATTCAAATAAGTATGAATGCGTATAGGTAGGTAGATGGAATTGGCTATTCCCCTGATGGAGTATCAGAGGATACACTTAGGCCGCATACAAGGCCCATTGTGATACCACAGTTTCTCATTCTCCCCTATTCCAGAAACCACTTGTAGCTTCCGATAAAGCGACTCAGACTGCCAATATCCAAGCATGACAGTTCATCTAGATCCTGAATGCAGTAGGTACCCAGTTGTCTCTTTCTCCTCTGACCAAGTGTCGGGCATGGGTACAGTAGGTAAAGAATAGTTTCATCATCTTTCATCATCTCCACAGCTTCCACAGAAATCATTCGCGAGGTTTCCAAGACCAATATGCCTCCTATGTGTTCCTATTATTCAATAACCCCGATAACAGCGTTGAGTCTGCTTCTCCTTTGTTTAAGCAGAGTCGTCGTATGCCTCCTATCCAGCCTTGACCAGGTTTCCTAGGCCGCTCTGCACTTTTCCGAAGCTGCCCACCTACTGTTGGCAAGGTGCTTGTCTATTATAAGCCTGCAGGTACCCAAGGGTCGCCTGGTCGCCGTAGTCTAGTAGGTTGTGTGTTGGCTTATTAGATGTAAAAGCCAAAATTCGAGTTCCAGGCCAGACATCAAAATAAAATACAAAAAGTATTCGATTTCCTCTCAGCAGATTTCTGGCAAAAACTCTAAGAGTAAAATAAAATTATCATGAAAAGTTTCTCATAAAATCTGTCGTTTGGAGTCGACTTTAAACTGTAGGTCCCGCTGTTTATGTATAAAATTAACACACACAACATAAGTGGTGTGAGAAACTATGTCAATAATCCTGACTGATGTGTTCTAATGACCAATTATATATGTAGGTACCCAAAGAGATCCCCAATGTACTGAATTCAGCAGAGAGTTCGATGGTCGTGCCCCTTCTGGTCAAATCATCCACTCTGCAGTTGGCAGGAATATCTCTATGTCCCGGTACCCATGTATACAAACGCCTTGGACTTTATTACACTTGAAGCCAGAGCCTTGATGGCTCCTTTATCCTTCACTTGTGAACATTTTTGTCCACAATAATTTTCACCGCAGCTTGAATTGCCGACACTTCCGCCTGAAAGACGCTGCAGTGATCTGGTAGCCTTGTAGACTTGGATACTCCGATTGATTTCCAATACGTACCAATTCCAACGGCTCTTGCCAATTTGGAGCCATCGGTGTAGATTTAAGCGGCATTAACGGCGAGGTACGCCTTGGAATGGCTGTCCTAAAATTCATTGAGAAGTCATATGAATACGTATGAGTATCACAAAGTATGAGTATGATTCAATTCTACTTTTCTATTGGAATACTCATTGATGATCTTTATAAATGTAATTGTAATATTGTTTACAACAACATATCCGGTAAGAATAATTTTTTTTTAATAAATTAAAGACTTTTTATGATTTTTCAATTTTTTTTTTTTGTAATTAATTTTTTATTATATTTTTAAATTTATTTTTATATTCGTTGGTATAAAAAAATATATTTTATAATTTTGTTTTATTAATATTATTATTAAAAATATTATTGTTATTGGGTTTTTTGTTTTGTTTTTGTTTTTATTTTGTAGCATATAAAAAATAACTTAAACTATGATTTATTTTATTTTATTTTATTTGTTTTTATTATTTTTAAATTTAATTTTTTATTAAAGACAACAAACAGTCTTCTTATTATTATTATTATTTTTTTTTTATATTTATTTTTGTTTTATTTTTTTAATTATAAAAATATTTTAGTTTTGTTGTTGTTGTTGTTTTTTTATTATTAAATAATATCACAAGTGTAACTTAAAAAATATGGTTTTTTTTTCTTATTTTATTTTATACTTAAACTTTAAATCTGTTAAACATTATGAAGCCTTAAAACCTTAAATTTTTAATTTTTTTTTTTATTCTTAATTTATAAACTTAAATTATAATAAAAAAAATATATAAATTACAAGGATATGAGTAAATGTTTAATTAATAAATTAATTAGTTATTGATTAACTTAATTTAATTATTGATTAATGAAGATTTCCCATCTCTGAGCAGTTTATCGTACAATGTAATGATTTCTAGAAAATCAAAAAATCTTAAGGGAATCCTTAGTTATTTTATTGCTTTAAGGAACAATTCATAACGTTGCGATATTTATTTAAAAAAAAAGTACTTTTTCATGTGTAATAATAGAAAAAGTACTTTTTTTATTTATTTTCCTTTATGTTTTTTAGAAAAAAAATATTTTTTCTTTTAAAATTAAGTACACAACCCGGGGTTCAATGTTATTTTTTAATTTTTTTATAATATTTAATAATCTTATAAAAAATAAATTATCGTATGCCATCGTAAGTAAATATTTATTTAAAAGAATTTTTTTTTTTTAATAATTTTTGTATAAAAAATTTTTAGTTTTGTTCGTTTTTGTCTCAAATAATGTTTTTTTTTTTTTGGTTTTTTTTAACAATTTTGTACTGTTTTAAGGTTCAGTTACTTGCTTTTATTTTTATAATTATTACTTGAGTTTTTTTTTTTATTTTCTCACTTTTTCTGTTAGTTTTTTTTAGGTCCTTAAAATTATTGGTAGTGTGTTATAAATTAGCTGATTGCTGTTTATTTCCTTATTGTATGATTTTTCTCTCTTAAAAAACTAAATTTTAAAATTTAAAATTAATAATTATTTTCCTCTTTTTTTTCAAAGAAATTATTCAAAATTAAAATTATGACTAGAGTTCACACTCGTTTTGAATTTTTTTTTATTTAAAAATTGTTTAAAAAATTTGGTTTTAAAATAAAAAATAAAATTTACAACTTAAATTACAAATACTGCACAACATTTGCCTGTATTTTGGAAAAAATTTAATTTTTTTTCATATTTACCAAAAAGAAATTTATGAATTTTAATTATTTACTAATAGCTATAATGAGATCATGTCGATGCTGATTTTCCTTGACAGAAAATTGGAAATTATTTACAAATTTAAATTAAATTTCAAAAATTTTTACTCTTAAATCAACTTGTTCTTGGAATTTTTATTTTTTCATAAAAATTTAAATAAAAATTCAAACTTAAAAGATTTTTATAAGACTATGCTAATAA
>CM025792.1:88270944-88286219 GCA_014635995.1 Sarcophaga peregrina | reverse complement strand
TGTAATTTTTAATGTTAACGATTAAAAGCAAAACACCAGTATCTAGATTTTTCCATTTTCTTAACAATATTTTTCATTCTATATTTTAAAACACCACTGTCGCATGTACTGAAAGAAGGAAGATCATAAACGAATGACGTCATTGCTGAACTACAATTATTTAAGAAATTCAATAAAAAAAGAATAAAAAGAAAATGTAAGGAACAGTGAGAGAAATAAGGAAAGTATGAGTGGGAAAGGAAACAACGTTTATCTCAAAGCTTAAACTAAATAAATAAATAAATGGTCATTGACGCACGTACACACACACACATATGCATATTGTACATGCTCTAACGCATTCTCCACAAACACTGCTTACTGTTAAACCATAAAACAAAACAAAAAACAGAATAAAAAATATAAACAACATAAACCAACTAAAATTAAATCGTTACTCAACACTCTACTTTTCTTATACACCAAAGCATACACACACATCTACGCAAAACAAAAACATTATAAATGATGACATGCGTGTATGTATGCGTTTATGTGTGTACGGTAATGGGTACAGATAAATAACAACAACAATAAAAAACTAGAATATGGAAAAAAATGTACTCAATAAAGTAGAAATGATCAATCGACTACCACAGAGAACAACAACAATAACAAGTGATTTTAAAACAAAAATGGCATTTAATTTGTGCTTGTATTTAGCAGGAGAGAACAGTTAACATTTAAAAATAAAAATGAATGTAAACTAGTGTGTGTTTATCATATGAGTGTATATGTGCTTGGTGTAGCGGTAGTATAAAATATTTAAAACACAAAATTATAGTTGCAGTGTTTTTTGGTTTTTATTTTTTTTTGAAAATGTGAAGCGAACAAAAAAACCAAAAAAAGTTCGTGGTTTTTTTATTTAAAGTTCTCTCGTATGGTGACACTACAACACAGAGAGTAGAAAATGAAGTAACCAAATCCACCATAATAAGCTGTAAAATAGTCCAATTTTAAGAAGACCTTAAGTTATTGACAAATTTGAACTATTTGGAGGCAGAGTAGCCTCCAAGGGAAGCGATATTCTCCCTAGTATATATACAGTGAGCTTCAAAAGAATTTGTACCCTAAAAAAAAATGTACACATTCATAAAGCGCCGTTATTTTTATTTGAAAATTATTTCTTTGTCGGTTTTTAAAATTGATACCAAAAAAAAAAAATTACAAAATATTTCGAAATATACAGTTATGTACAAATAAATAGGGTCACTCAAAAGCAAACAAAAAATTAAAATGTAATTGTGTGTTTATTTATTTCATATTATTTTATTTCATATTCATAAATAAAATTTTGGAAATTTCATTGATTTTTTATGGACAAAAATAAGGGGGAGATTAACGAAAACGATTAAAAAAACTTAAACAAGATTTAAAATCCTGGTTCTAAAGCTAGGTTTTTGGCATTGAGTCCACCAAATCTTGACAAGTCTTATTTGGAATAGAATACCAAGCGTCTTTAATTTTCTCCCACAACTCCTCCTTATTTTTTGATTTTAGTGGTCCAATTTTTTGTTTTATGATTTTCCATAAATTTTCTATCGGATTAAGGTCCGGTGATTGTGCTGGCCATTGCATTACGTTCACACCGTTATCCAGAAACCACTTTTTCACAAGATACGAAGTGTGTTTCGGATCATTGTCCTGCTGGAATATCCATTTTACTGGCATTTCCCATTCGGCATATGGTAACATCACTTCGTTTAATATCTGACAGTATAAGTTTTTGTGCATGTTTTCTTTAATCCAGTACAGTGGTCCCACGCCATGCCAAGAGAAACATCCCCAAACCATATTACTACCTCCTCCATGCTTAAAAGTTTTTGTTGTATAACGGGAACAAAGTTCTTTATTTTTGGGATGTCTTACCCACGTTTTTCTATCACTACCAATTAAATTAACCTTACTTTCGTCCGACCATAACACGTTTCTCCATTTCTTTACGACTACGTAATCATCACAATTCAAATGTGTTTTTGCAAATAATATGCGATTTTGCCGATGTCGTTTTATCATAATAGGTACTTTTCTAGAAGATCTGCCGAATAGATCTTTTTCTACTAACCTCCGTCTCACAGTCCTAGTGGAAACTTCAACTCCTGTCTCAGTTTTGATGGCAGCAGCAGATTTAAAAGGGTCCCGAGTGGACAACAGCTTGATATAATTATCTTCTTTTGCGGAAGTCTTTCGTGGTCTGCCTCTAATTGAATGATTTTCTTTGCCTTTTAAAGCATTAAACACAAAGTTCTGTGATCTTCCGATAGTTTTTTCAATTTGAGGTTGACTTTGTCCCTTATTTTTTAAATTTTGAATGATGGAACGATGGGGTGCACAAATGAGTACATGTTTGTACTCTGAGCAATTTTAATTGCCAATTAAAGTGATAAAGCAATTTAAAAAATTTTAACAAAATGATATAAAATTCAAAACTAAAATCATTTTATTCTAATAAAAAAAAAACAATCCCGAGGAAAATAACTCATATGTACTCAATTTTGCACCATTCCAAAGACCCTTGTTACTATAGAAAATCTCATTTACGTGACTTGGCATGCCTTCCACTAAATTCTCTATAATTTCTTTAGGAATATTTGTCCATTCCTGATGAATCCGTTGCCAAAGCTCATCTAAATTGGTTGGTTCTAATTGGTACTGTCCCAACTGTCTCTTTGCGATTCATCATAAATTCTCAATCAGACTGAAGGAGACTTTATGCTGGCCACTGCAATAACTCAAAATTTTGCCCACTAAACCATTCTTTAACGATTTTGGAGGTGTGTTTGGGGTCTTGCGCAGGACTTCTTTTCTTCATAGTAATATTGATTCTTTATAGTTGCGCGAGGCAACTATATAGCCAGATACCGTATCCTAAACCCTTGACCTAAGGGTTGTAATAGCCAATTATGTATGTATCAAGTCGCCGTGGTCTAGTGGGTAGTGTGTTGACTTATTCGACAAAAGGCCCGGTTTCGAATCCCAGGTCAGACATCAAAACGAAAAAATATTTCTTCGGCGACTTTCTCTCAGCAGATTTCTCGCAAAGACTCTGAGAGTAAAAATTGCCATGAAAAGCTTCTCAAAAATCTGTCGTTCGGAGTCGACTTTAAACTGTAGGTCCCGCCACTCATGTATAAAATTAACGCAAACAATATAAGTGGTGTGAGAAGCTAGGTCGTAATCCTGACTGAAGGGTTGTAATGGTCAATTATGTATGTATGTATCGTGCAACTTTTATCTAGCCTTGTCCAGATTTTTCACATCGTTATACCCGTGTCCGAGACCGACCATCTGCCATCTGTTAGTGGAAACTATGATCGATAATTTTCAATTATGAGCCTACAGGTCCTCAGAGGCATGCCCAGAGTCGAGAATTTATTGGGGAGTTCGCTCTACAGCTTCATAACTGCCAAAGATTGACATTTGAAAGTGACAACTGAAAGAAAATGTAATAGTTGACAGCATTGCCAGACCTGAATTTTTGAAATCCTAAGCAGTTCCATATGCATGTGCCTCTGCAGAATCTAGAGCACTTTTTTTTCCTGTAAATTACAAAAATTCTTTTGTGAATTAAATTTTATTAAGGATTGGTATGAAACTACAAACCGTTTTTAATGCATTTCAATGCTTTTGTTTGTTGGTATTGTCCTGAACGGTATTTAGTCTTGTTTTTTCCTTGTTCTTCGTTTTAAAATAAAGAAAACCTTCTGAAATAAAGAAACAAGCACCCAAAAAAGGCCATGTGATTATTTATTATGCTCATTAAAACGTTTATTATCCAAGTCAGTCTGAAAGGAATACTGCAACGCCTTAAATGGCCAGCTATCCTTAAAGCCTGAGACATGGCATCAAGTAACGTAAAATAAAATAAAATATTGCAGCAGTTGCAGTACTTGCAACACTTCATTATATAGACGTTCATATAGTCTCGTAGTGCATTTATTAAAGAAATTTATTTTTGGAGAAACTCTTGCGATTTATTCTAGTGTCATGAAAAACTTAAGAAACTACCAACCACGTTAACAACAATAACAACAAAATATTCTTTATGATTTCATGCTTCGAGTTCTTTTGCTTTCCTGTTGAATAAAATTTAAAACTTTATTCGCCAATAAAGTTTCTCCTTTTTTTAAGGTTTTCTTATTCTGTTGACTACAAGGAAGACAAACAAAATTATTAAGAAGTCTGATATTCCGTGGCAAAGTTTTTATTGAACTAAACTTCAAAGCCAATAAATCACATGCATTCATATGCATCCAGATGGAATAAAACTTAGCACAAGCGTTTGGAATGCTTATGGGCCTATTCTATCGTGCATGGCAGACGCTTTACAGGATTTTAGTGCTTGTCATAGCATATCGAAGGCTCTGTAGTCTAGTAGTTAGCTTATTAGACTTGAGTCCACAGTTCAACTTCAGCTCAGGCATTTCCAACATAATGAAATACGAAAAAATATTTCTTCGGCGTCCTCCTCTCAGCAGATTTCTGGCAAAAACTCTGTGATTAAAATAAAATTCCCATGCAAAAGTTTCTCTAAAAATCTGTTGTTCGAAGAAAGTATGCTGTTGTCTTGAGTGATCCTCTGACCTTCATTTTCAATGGGATTCTGAGAGTTGGTCATTTTCCATTTATTTGGAAGAGTTCGTTTATAATTCCTTTGCATAAATCAGCAAATATTTCCAATTAGAGGGGTATTGCCAAGCTCAGTGCTATTCTCAGTTGATGAAGAAACTAGTGGCGGATTATCCCTTTTTAAATGCGAGATCTTTAATATCCCCTTTCCAGCATGGTTTTTTAAAAGGCAGGTCGACTGTCACTAATCTTCTTAAATTTACTACACATGTTTTCAGGGGTTTTCTTGTCGGTGCTCGGACTCATGTAATTTATACTGATTTCAATAAAGCTTTTGATAGGGTTGGTCATAGAATTTTGCTTCTTAAACTTTCATTAATCGGTATTTCTAATATTATTCATCGTTAGCTTGAATGAAAAATATTTCTTCGGCGACTTCCTCTCAGCAGATTTCTGGCAAAGACTCTGAGAGTAAAAATTGCCATGAAGCCAATTATGTTATGTTAGCTAGACTCTTACCTCTCTCTTAGGAGTCAGAGGGTATTGCTTAGGAATGTATTGTCTAAGACTGTATATGTTACTTCTGGTGTTCCGTAGGGTAGCCATTTGGGTGCTTTACTGTTTTTATTGTTTCTGAATGATCTTCCTTGTGCTGTTTCTAATTGTAATATCCTGATGTATGCTGACGACGTTAAATTATTTTATACTTTTGATGATGATCATGGCCAGGCAGTTCTTCAGCAAAATATTGATTTGTTTGTTACTTGGTGCAGGATAAACTTAATGGATCTTAATTTGAGAAAATCTAAATGCATGGTTTTCTCTCGCCTTGGTGTAATCTCGTCCACTTATGTGATTAATTCTTGCCCTTTGGAAATTGTGCCTTCATTTCTTGATTTAGGAGTATTATTGGATATTAAATTGTCTTTTATTGATCACATTAGTTTGATGATTGGCAAGGCTCGGGCTGTTCTTGGTTTTGTGAAAAGATGGGTTAGGGAATTCATTGATCCTTATATAACAAAACTACTGTACATTTCACTTGTTAGGCCTATTTTGGAGTATGCGTCTGTTATTTGGAATCCATACTATCGTTGTCATAGTGATTCAATCGAGTCTGTGCAGAAGCAGTTTTTATTATTCTGTTTACGTGGCTTAGGATGGGATTATGCCAATGGGCTTCCGTCATATGAGGATAGCTTTGATAAAACTTCCAACTTTGAACGTAGAAGGGCTGTTTTAGGGGTTTGTTTTGTTTTTATTCTGGTTAAAGGTGATATCTGAGTTCTTGCTTTGTAACTTGAATTTCAGCATTCCAGCAAGATTTTCGCGGCACTATCGTCCTCTTTCTTTAGATTTTTATAGAACGAACTATGCATCTAAGTTTCCTTTTCGTAGATTATGTAATGATTTTAATTTGCATTATGATTTTATAGATTTTAATTGTAGTGTTTGTAATGTAAAGCGTGGCTTGTATACTGGCCTTTGTTTATAAATTATTATATAAAAATGTATTTTCCTTCTTGTCTTAGATTGTTCCGTTTCATTGTTATCTTATTCAGCTTTTGATTTAGTTCTGTAGCTGTTTTATGTTCTCGTTGCCATAACTTTTTCCTTACCCGCTAAAGTCCGGACTGTAGTGTGTACGTGTCCCTACGTAATGGGGACGAGCCCTTTATTTTTATTTTATTTGAGCTTGTAATATTTTAAAAGATTTTGAAAGTCAAAAACGTAACAGTATGCATGTATATAGCAAATTAAACTACTCTGCATAACCCAAATGGTATCCAACCTAATCTATTTTTGGCATGAAACTGAAGTTGCCTTTCCCTTCCACTTGTGGTGTGAATTTTATTCAAATCGACTTTTCCTAGACTCATTATGTCAATAATTTCCGGACTGCCCAAGCACCGGAGAAACATGTTCTCTAAGTCTTCTACTCTTCCTCTGGTTCCTACTCTTAAAATTGTTACGTTTTTTCCGTTTTAAAAACGTTTAAAATATGAGCTTGTAGATTGAAAATAAAATAAAAATAAATTCGTGTTTAGTTTTAATTAAAATTATTTATTATTTGCACAATTCTCTATGCTATTGTTCACAACTTAATGTAAACAACAACAATTGCTTTGTTTGTTATTTTTTTGTTTAGACTTTTTGGATAAACAATAACGTATTACTAGGCATTTGTTCGACTGATCTTTGTAACGGAGATCTTCAAACTACAATTACGCTCTTCAAACACATAAACGCGTCTTTACACAAGGCTGACTGAACTTTAGCAAGTCAATCATCTGCTTTGCCTTGCTGATGTATTATGGTAAACAGTTTGATGAATGTACTTGAAGGCGAACGTTCATGACTAAGCCTTCTGGAAATCTCTGTAATTGTTGTTTGTGTATTTTGTTTACATTTTTACTATTTTTTTATGCTGGTTTGTGGTTGTATTTTTTGTTCACTTGTTTAGCATTTTTATGCTGGTATTTGTTGTTATATTAAGCGATAGGTGAATTTGTTTTCGCAAACACCAGTAGCTTGATTTTAGATTTTCTTAAAAAAATGAAAAAAAAATATTTCTTTCTGAAGTTTTCTGGTAACAAGACCATGATTACCTCTGGAGAGCCTTATCCTTATTTAAAAGACTTTAAAAATGGGAAAATGTTATTACATTACCCCCCTCCTCTCAAAACCAAAACAATTGAAAGGGGAAAACTGAAACCACTCTGTAGTAGTCTCAAGTACTTTTTCATTATTTATTGCAATTAATTTGCACACGAAATGCTAAAATGGATGACATTTCAACTGACATTTACATGTTTAAAGTAAATATTTCATATAAAAATAGAGAAAACCATAAATAAACAAAAGTATTGTACGAGCAAAAGGCAAAAGGTACTCGAACTGGTACAAACACTCATTCAAGGCTTAGGAATTAAGGTTCTGGAGTTAATAAATTTTCAAAAATAATAAAAAAAATTATGAATTTGAATTAATCTAAAGTGTTTTTTATTTCATTTGCCTTCATTTTTCATTTCTTCAAATGCCAACAACTAATTCCACAACATTTTCTTCATTTCTTTACAGACTATCGACGTTAAACTCTTTACCACACACGTAAATGGTAAGTTGCCCCATGTTAAAGTTATATTTTGAAACAAAAAAAAAAAAAGAAGCAAAATTATTAGAAAGAATAATTTTTTTAAAAAAAGAAAAACGAAAATGTCTCATTTATTTAATGACTTATTTGTCGTTACCAAAAAAACAAAAAAATGTTTTTCTGAACATAACGTTTAACGTTTACAAAACGAATTTTTCATTAATTTTTCTTTGTTTTTTTGTTTTGTTGTAGTTTTTGTTAAACGGAAACGGAAACATTTAAACGTATTTGTAGTAGTGATAGTAGTAATAGTTTTATATACTTACACATACACATGCACAGATACTTGTTTACATTACGTAGGTAAGACCTTATATCCAAACGACAGCCGTATTGCTAACCCAACAAACATTTGCATTTGAATTCTGTCTCTTATATATGATGGAGCAAAAGTGGTGATACAAATTCATATTATTTAACAAGGTTAATGAATAAGATTAACTGAATAGGATAAATAAAAGTGACTAAACAACTTATTTCGAATACAAACAATTTTTACTCCGAAAGCCGAAAAAAAATCAGCAAAAAAATATATCCCATGGTTTCTAAAATCAGTAGAACTTTTTAAAACTCCAGCAGTACGTTTTGACATGTTTCTGATATTTTCATCAAACAACAATTAAGTTAGCATTACCATCAAGCTTCTTACACTACTTATACTGCGTGCGTTAATTTTTATACATGGGTGTCAAGACCTACAGTTAAAAGTCGACTCCGAGCGATATATTTTTGCGGAACTTTTCATGGCAAGAAAAACGTTTTGATATTTTTCTGATATATCAGCCCAAATATTGTATACACCTCTTCAAAAGTCTTTAAAGGTACATACATACATAATTGCACATTACAACCCTTCAGTCAGGATTACGACCTAGCTTCTCACACCACTTATGTTGTGTGCGTTAATTTTTATACATGGGTGTCAAGATCTACAGTTTAAAGTCGACTCTTGAACGACAGATTTTTGAGAAGCTTTTCATTGCAATTTTTATTCTCAGAGTCTTTGCCAGAAATCTGCTGAGTGGAAGTCGCCGAAGAAATATTTTTCGTTTTGATGTCTGACCTATGATTCGAACCTAGGCCTTTCGTCTAATAAGCCAACACACTACCCACTAGACCACGGCGACTTCTAAAAGGTAATCGCTTTTAAATTATCAATAAAAATTCTTTATTTGAATTGCGATTTGACCTATAGCCTATAGAACTTTCCTAAATTATTAAGCGGTTCAAGACATCCTTTGTCTATATTTTGCTCTCTACCAAAACTAATGGAACAACATCTAATTCATTGCACTACTTTCAGCTCATTGTAGAACACATACATAGCAGACATGAGGAATGAATCGTTTTTCTGCTACTCATAAGTAATCATGCAATTTTGAGTATGAGTGAATCAACAGAATTCAAATTCGACTACTCTGACTCATTCGTACTCTTTACAACATTGATTTATAAGTATAAGTAGCAATAAGTATGAGTACAACGTTGACAACAAACTCACAACATTCGAAATATGTTTGATTGATACGCCTACTCATTCTGATTTATAAATTTAGAAAAATACTTATAATACTTATAAGTGATTCGAGTGATTCGAATCATTCATTAAAATGTATAGCCTTTGTTGTTGTTGTTGCATATACAAACCAAGAAGAAAGGAATGACAAAGACAACAAGCAAAGCATACACACAATCTTCTTGTGAGTATTGCAGTGATCGTATGCGAATCATACTTATTTTGTGCTTCATGTAAATGTTAAGTAGAGACGAGTCGATGCCAATAATATTAGGCGTATTGTTAAGTATGAGTACAACGATTATTTCCAACTTTGAGTGTGAGTAGTATGAGTATCATATTAAAATAAGTATGAATGCTTATAAGTATCAGAAATAATAAGTATGACTCGAATCGTCGTTTTGAATACTCGTTGCTGATCTTTGACACATACAGAGATAATATATCACATACGTTGTGTGTGTTAGCTTTATACATTAGAGGCGGGTTCTACAGTTAAAAGATGACACTTTTTTGCCTGAATTTTTTGAAGAAAACTGATGAGGGGAAGTCGCCGAAAAAATATTTTTTTAATATTTCGTTTTGTTGGATATGTCTGGACTGGGGCTTGTACCGAGGCAACATGTCAAAGAAGTCAATACATTATCTATTAGACTACGAATACTTTTTATTATAGAGCACTCACCGAGCGTCACTTGCTAATACAAAGTGTATTTCCAGCTATTTTCAATTTATATCATTGCCAGTGGAAACGTTTCCTGTATAAGGACAATCTTGTGAAATACTGAGCGCATATAGCATATTAACTGGGGTTTGGGGTACAATTCAGTCACATAGAGTCTGAAATTTAAATATCCTTATTGACAAATATATTTTATGGCAAGAACTTTCAGAGATAATGACACAGAACTTCCTACATCGTCATAGTTGGTACTTTGTTACCTTATAAGACGTGAGACTATGGTTCAAGCCCCAGACCTAAACAAAGCGTAGAAAAAATTTCTTTCAGCGAATTTTTCTTAGCAATATTCTGGCAGAAACTCTGAAAGTAAATACAATTGAAAGGAGAAGTTTCTGCCATTCGAAGACGACTTGTCCATTCATGGATAATACAGTAGAACTTCAATAATTTTAACTTCTATTACTTGAATTTTTTATAAGTTGAAGCTGAGCAACAGCATCTTGGAGAGAAATTCTATCAGTTTAGGCTTCTGACGTTTCTATAAGTTGAAGTTTCTTTCTAGATAATGGTAATTCAATTTAAAGAAGTTCTACTGTATCAACAAGCTCAATATGAGGGGTGTGAGAATCTAGGTTGTAATCCTGACTGAAGGGTTATAGCGACCAATTAAGTTAAGTAATTAGCATGACGCGCAAAATCCTATCTGTCGTGATCTAGGCACTTCTTTTCAAAGCACATGAATTTCTATTTACATACTACAGCTTATAAATCTGAAATGGTTCGCTTGGTTATCATCGTTAGCGGTGGTTTTTGTGTTAGTGTTGCTGTTCTACAGGAAAACTTCTCAATACGGTTGCAAGCGTGAGTGTAAAAAAAAAATATCACAACAAATTATTGTTGTTGCTGTTATAAGCTACGAAAATATCCTTGTTTCCCTCCCTTAATATTATTGTCCTTTTAGTCAAGGAAATAAATACACAGAACAACTTTTCAACAGCAACGATAACAACAGCAACAACGACAACAACAATTGCAAGAAACAATAACCAAAAACAAACGGCTGTCAATACATGTTGGACATTAAAACAAGTGGCATAAAAACTATGAAAGACGATGACAACAACAACAACAACAATAATAACAACAACAATAAAATAAAGTAACAAAACAAAAATAATAACAATAAATAACGGAAACTATAATAACAATCAAAAACAAAACGATGATATGAACGTAAACAACTAGTAATTCCTTGCAAAGTATGGTGGTAAAGGGAAAGCGAGAGATGGGGGAGAGAGAGAGAGAGGACAAAAAAATAACTTAGTAAAGTTGTCAAGTTTTAAATTTCGATTAGCAGTAGCTGTAAAGAAATATAGACAGGAGCTATCTTGGCTAACCATTCGGCCATATACAGTATTGGAAGAAATAATAGGGACACATGAATTTTTCACAACGAAAATAAAACAAAATATGCTGTTAAGACATATTATTGCACTTGGCTTACCGACAAAAGAAAAACCGTGCCTTTTTATTAATTTCATTCAAATCCTAAAACATACTGGGTTGTCCATTTCGTGGTTTCAAAAGTAAACCTAAATAAAACACATATTAGAAGTCGCCGTGGTCTAGTAGGGAGTGTGTTGGCTTATTAGACAAAAGGCCTGAGTTCGAATCACCATCAAATCGACATCAAAACGAAAATATGAAAATAATTTTTCGGCGACTTCCTCTCAGCAGATTACTGGAAAAAAAAAACTCTGAGGGTAAAAATTGCAATGAAATGCTTCTTAAAAAAATTTGTCGTTCGAATTCGACTTTAAACTGTAGGACCCGCCACTCATGCATAAAATTAACGCACACAATATAAGTGGTGTGAGAAGCTAGGATACGTTCTACAATTGACAAGTACACGTCCTCTAACCTAAAACGAAAATAAAATATTTTTTTATGAAATTTCTTTTTTTTTATTGAAAAGTTTGAACGTTGATATTATGTGTGAAACCCTACCTTATTTAAATAACCTCCACGTGAAGTGTTTCGCAAGCATTGATTCTTTTGAGGTAATTTTTGACCACTTTTTGATACATATTGGGCGGTATCTCAGCCATAATTAGACGAATGTTGGTTTTGAAGAGCTCAATAGTTGAAGGTTTATCTGCATTAACACGGTCTTTCGCGTAGCCCTACAAAAAAAAGTCTAATGGTGTCAAATCGCATGATCTTGGTGGCTAGTTCATGTCTCCACGACGAGAAATTACGCGGGCTGCAAATGTCTCTTGCAATAAAGCCATATTCACTCGAGTTGTGTAGCATATTGCACCGTCTTGTTGAAACCACATATTTTCCAAGCACATATTCTTCAATAGTAGGCAAAAGAAAAGTCGGTTATCATATGAACATAACGCTCCGAATTGACGGTAACAGTCGTCCCATCGTCTTTTTCGAAGAAGTAAGGACCAAAGAGCGCACCAAACAGTGACTTCAATTACTTGAGGATTCTCAGAACCCTAAACACGACAATTTTGTTTTTACAATGCACAATGATTTTGCTTTCAATCCAGTGCTCAAGTGTTGAAGGTTCATCTGCATGAACACGGTCTCTCACGTAGCCCCACAAAAGAAAAAGTCTAATGGTGTCCAATCCCATGATCTTAGTGGCCAGTTAATATCGCCATGACAAGGAATTACGCGGCCAGTAAATGTCCGTTGCAATAAAGCCATATTCGCTTGAGTTGTGTGGCATGTGGCACATATTCTCCAAGTCGTATTCTTCAATTGCAGGCAAAAAAAGGTCGGTTATCATATGACCATAACGCTCCGACTTGACGGTAACAGTCGTTCCAACGTCGTTTTCGAAGAAGTAAGGTCCAATCACAACTTCGAACCAAAGAGCGCACCAAACAGTGACTTCAAATACTTGAGGATTCTCAGAACCCCAAACACGACAATTTTGTTTCCACAATCCACAATGATTTTGCTTTCAATCCAGGGCTCCTCTGCATAAACACGGCCTCTTGCGTATCCCCACAAAAAAGTCTAATGGTGTCAAATCGTATGATTTTGGTGGCCAGTTGATATCGCCACGACGAGAAATCACATATTCGCTGGAGTTGTGTGGCATGTGGCACCGACTTGGTGAAACCCCATATTCTCCAAGTCGTATTCTTCAATAGCAGGCAAAAAAAGGTCGGTTATCATATGACCATAACGCTCCGAATTGACGGTGAGAGTCGTTCCATCGTTGTTTTCGAAGAAGTAAGGTCCAATCACACTTTCGGACTTTTCTTGGATGTAATGGCCTCTCTTCAATTACTTGAGGATTCTCAGAACCCCAAAAACGACAATTTTGTTTATTAACATACCCCCACCAAGTGTGAAATGAGCTTCATCGCCGAAGAAAATTTTGTTCGAAAAATTCCCGTCCATCGCCTGTTGTTCAAGTATCCATTCTACGGATCTACGACGTTGTGAATGGTCAGTTGTTGCTTGAGCTGGACTTTATATATGGATGTAGGTGTAGATATAAATGCAAAATAAGCCATAATGTGCCATAAGACAGTCCTAATTCCTGAGAACGACAAGGAATCAACATATTCGGGTCTTCGGCAACACTTTCACTTACAATAGCGATATTTTCAGCAGAACGAGCGAAACTATGATGCACAGGCCTTTCAATATTTGTAACCACTACAGTCTCTTAAAATTTCTTCACAATTTTACCAATTGCTTGCGTATTTGGACGATTATGTAAACAATAATCTCCTCTTAAAGCACAATATGGGGCTGTGGCAGAATCACAATTTTTTTAGTAGGTTTTGATAATATTTATGCGTTGCGTGATAGTTAAGCGATCCATTTTCATCCAAGTCAGACTTTCAACTGAAAAGGAAAAAAAATTGATTTCACATACATTAGTTTGACAGATGTCGAATTCCAGTCCCATACTTTTGAAACCACGAAATGGATAGCCTTTACTTAAAAATCCCCAAAATGCATAATTAAAGAATGCCTGAGTATATTTCTATCTAAATGATGTCATA
The DNA here is from genome assembly GCA_014635995.1 of Sarcophaga peregrina. Taxonomy (NCBI): domain Eukaryota; kingdom Metazoa; phylum Arthropoda; class Insecta; order Diptera; family Sarcophagidae; genus Sarcophaga; species Sarcophaga peregrina. The sequence continues at coordinate 88,272,219 of CM025792.1, read as the reverse complement.
AATTAAGAAACTACCGTCCAAATGTTTACTTTTTTAATTGTTGTTCTGTCGTCAGCGAATCATTAAATTTTATAATCTCATAAAACACTAACATACACTCTCATACGTACATGTTAGTAAAGGAAAGGGAACTGTAATGCCAGCTAAAAAGTTGTTTCAACAACAGTCACTTACAATAAAAAAATCCAAAAAACAAAACAAAATAATCATAAAACACATCCAAAAGTGTATAAATTTTTATTAAAAAATTGTTTTCTACCTCAAAGGTGTTCGATTGTAAAAGGAAGAAAAGAACAAAAATAACAGGAGCCAACCGGAAACCGTATTTTTTGTTGCCGTTTTCTCAGAGTCCATATAATTTTATGGGAATATTTCAGCTTGAAAATGTTATTTAAATAAACATTTTCCCATATGTGTGTGGTACGAGGGCGAGAACAGAATTTTTTGCTTTTATTTCTGTATAATTTGTTCGATTTTTAATTTGGCTGTTCGTGAGGCCTACTCGCCGTGGTCTAGTGGGTAGTGTGTTGGCTTATTAGACAAAAGGCCCGGGTTCGTATTCCAGGTCAGACATCAAAACGAAAAAAATTTCTTCGGCGACTTCCTCTCAGCAGATTTCTGACAAAGACTCTGAGAGTAAAAATTGCCATGAAAAGCTTCTCAAAAATCTGCCGTTCGGAGTCGAATTTAAACTGTAGGTCCCGCCACTCATGTATAAAATTAACGCACACAACATAAGTGGTGTGAGAAGCTAGGTCGTAATCCTGACTGAAGGGTTGTAATGGCCAATTATGTATGTATGTATGTTCGTGAGGCCTAGATTAAACTTTGTGACGGAATGTTTTGTATTCGTAGACGCTGTTATACACTCATTTAAAAGTTGTATCTAAGCCTGGCTTTAATATTGTTTGGTCTAAGGCCTCTCACATGAAAGCCAATGAAAATAACTTGTCTGAGAGAGAATTGTCTGCCTCTAATAAATAAGAGATAGATCGTTATCCAAACTTTCGAAGATTTTTTTAAAACAAATTTTTTATCGATAAAATTTTTATCGATAATATTGTTACGTTTTTACCCTTTCAAAAACGTAAAAAATACGAGCTCTTAAATAGCAAATAAAATAAAAATAAATTTGTGTGTAGTTTTTAATTAAAAATTCTTCATTATTCGCACAATTCTGTGTGCCAATGTTCACAACTCGATGTACAGGGTGGCTGATATATAATGTAACAAAGTAAAGCATTTTTTAATTTTGTTATTCAAAAGAAAAAAAAT
>CM025792.1:88229233-88270444 GCA_014635995.1 Sarcophaga peregrina | reverse complement strand
ATCTTTGCTATAGCCATAACCATTTCCATTGCATCTATTGTGGAACGTGATTTCCGGAAACCAAATTGACGCTCCGATAAGCCTTCTTCGCCCAGAAAATGCTTCTAATCTCCTACAAATTATCTTCTCCAAAAGTTTTCCAGCCGTGTCAATCATACAGAGCGGCGGTATCCCGATGCATCCTGCGCATTGTTGCCCTTCGAAATGAGGACCAGTCTCTGCCTTTTCCATATCCCAGGGAACGTCCTCTCTTGAATACAAGCATCAAAAACTTGTATAAACAGCTCAGTGTTATTCTCAATAGCCGCCTTAAGCGCGATGTTTGGGATCCCGTCGATCCCCGGTGCCTTATTGAGTTTCATTTCTCTGCAGACTGATTCCAGTTCCCGACTGCTGACTTCTGGGATTTCCTCCGGTGACCGCATGTCTCGCACGGAGTAAGTAATTTCGGCTTTGCGCGGAAAAAGCTCCGCGACGATTGATTGCAGCTTAGCTGCACATGTCGTTGCTGGTGGTCGGAAGCTGTTCAGCTTTCTCATCACCACCTTATATCCAGTTCCCCAGGGATTCTCGTCCACATCGGCGCACATTTCCCTGTAGCACCTTCTCTTGCTATGCGCAATTGCTCCATTAAGGCTCGTCCTACACCTTCTATATCTTTCCCGTAGATCTGCAAATTCCTCACGGCCTCTAGCCCTTTGGAACAACCGCCGTGCGCGGTTACATTTACGCCTTAGATCTGCTATATCCGCGTTCCACCAGTAAACGTGCTTCTTCTCAGGTAGGTGACGCCTTCTTACCATAGATGCGTTACAAGCCTCCGTTATGGCGCGCATAAGTTCCGTCGCTTTGTTATTCGCATTTCCGGATAACCGAGTGTTCTCCAATGTGAGGACAAATGTTTCCTTATCAAAAGTGGAGTGTTTCCAAAGAGGGTATTATAACGGATATGTGTATGTGAGTGTGTGTGTGTGTGTGTGTCTGTGTGTTTTTAAATTGTTTTATTTAATATTTATCCACACAATAATAGTTGTAGTAGTAGTGGTAGTGGTGATGATAGTCGTAGCAGTGTTTTTACTTAAAGGATTCCTTATTTATTCATACCATAAAACAACAACTCACACATACAGTGTTGGAAAAAATAATAGGGACACTTACATTTTTCAATACATTCTTATATTTTTATTCACTTTTCCATAAACATTATTAAGGATTCCTTATTTATTCATACCATAAAACAACAACTCACATATACAGTGTTGGAAAAAATAATAGGGACACTTAAAATTTTTCAATAAATTTTTATATTTTTGTTTACTTTTTCATAAATATTATTAAGGATTCCTTATTTATTCATGCCATAAAACACCAACTCACATGTACAGTGTTGGAAAAAAGAACAGGGACACTTAAAATTTTTCAATAAATTCTTATATTTTTATTTACTTTTCCCATAAATATTACAAAGTATATACATTCAATTAAAACTATTCAAATAGTTTAACTAATAAAATAAAAATAAACGACAACTTCTGCCTAATTCTTAAAAAAATATAATTTATTTGAATTATGTTATGCTAAAAAATATGTAAATTTTGTTAAACATTACCATTATTTCCAGATATTATTTCAATATTTGGTTGAAGCAACTTTCATTTTTATTACCAACTGACAGCAACGATTCATAGATTCCACATAATTCGTACAGACGCAAGGGGAAATTGAATACCATGTCTCCTGAATTTTTTCTTACAATTCCTGTTTATTTTTGGATTTAAAGTTGCCGATTTTGTTTCTTAGGACTCCCCAGGCATGTTCAATGGGGGTGTAAGTTGGGTGATTGGGATGGCCACTCCATTACAGGCACCTTATTCTGTTGAAACCACAATTTGACATTTCTATCGGAATGCTTTGGATAATTTTTCCCAGGCCTTTTTCAAATAAATTAAATTTTTTTTTAAGAATTTGGCAAAATATTTGAATAGCTTTAAATTAATGTAAGGACTGCGCACAAAAATAAATGGGTCTACTTTTAAGCTTATAACTTTTATCATGATTCAAAAAAATAAATACCGTTACATTGTTTTTGGTCAACATCTGTTTCAAAATCCGCGTGATAAATGTCATTGTAATAGCATAAATAGTTTTTTGAAAATGGCCACCCTACAAAAATGTCGTAAAAAATAAATTGAAATTTTCAGTGAAAAACCGTGCCTCTTACAAAATACGATTGCTAGGCTTGCAGGTGTTAACCAAAAAATAGTTTCTAAGGTCAGAATAAAACAATATCAGGAGTCTTTGAGTATTGAGAGAAAGCGTGGAAGTGGAAGAAAAAGAGGATTTGCTGACCAAAACAAAGCAAGTAAAATAATACGTATTTTTCTAAAAGACCCTAAAATGTCTGGAAGAAAAGTAGCTTTAAAAGCTGGAGGCTCTAAGACCTTGGTCAGAAAAAAATTTTATACACAAAAGGAATTCAAATATTATTTACTTTAATTGAAATATAAAACGAAAAAAATTCGCCACTTGGTTCTATTTCTGTAACGAAAAGTGTAAGTCCAGTTTTTTTCGTGCGCACTCCTTATATACTATTTGAAATATTTATGGAAAAGTAAATAAAAATATAAGAATTTGTAAGAAAATTTAAGTGTCCCTATTATTTTTTCCAACACTGTACATATACGCGCAGACACAAGCACAAACCAATTCAAATGATTTATTTAAACATTTACCCAGGCACACACGCACACACACATATTGGCTTTACAATTTTCATTTATTTTCTCTTTTATTTTCACTCTCCATCTCCCGCTTTCTCTCTTCCTTTTTTTGTTGTTTTTTGTTTCATTTTTTGTTTTTGCAAAAAATCTCCATAAAACTCACACATGCATGAATGTCTAAGAGGATATTCGTCTATAACAGAGTTCCTCTACAAAAATCACACAAGGTAGGGAGCAAGCAAGTAAGAGAGACACACGGGAAGAACGACAAAAAGAGAGAAATAGAAAAAAGAAAAGGTAGAGGAAAGAAGCTTAAAGTCTGAAATATTTGTTGATAAATCTTTAGTTAATACAAGATTATTTAAAACAAAAACAAATGCGAGCACAGCCGTTGTGATAAACTTCTATAAAAGGAAACACATACACATGCACGTACTGATATACAGGGTAATTAAAAATAATTCAAACAAAACTATTTTACAATTGAAAATTATATTTAAGAAAGAATGAAATTTGAAATAACTTGACGTAAAACAATAACTGCAATAATTATTCTTTTAAAATCGAATCCTGAACCCCTAGCTCTGTAAGACGAGTATATTCTCATCACGTCTTTATTGCACCCTACGCACGAGCAACTCACCATGGATTTGATTTTACAAGTAACGAAAGTAATTGTTGCCTAAGCATGGAGACGTTCTCATGTCAAGTTTCACCCCAAGTGAACATAATTATTAAAGTGTGACAAAAAAGGACGTGGTTAAGAGCCTACAAAGTGTTATCAAAGGTACCGCCTACTTAATTACAAAATACGATCACTGGTTGCAGTATTTCGGCTCGTAGCTTGATGGCGAAGAGGGTGAGATACTATTCATTAGGTCCCGCAATCCCCTGATCAATTTCATATTAGATTTGTTATCTATCAATCCAGAAGTTATCCATCAACTTCGGCGACTTCCTCTTAGCAGATTTCTGGCAAAGACTCTGAGAGTAAAAATTGCCATGAAAGGTTTCTGAAAAATCTGTCGTTCGGAGTCGACTTTAAACTGTAGGTCCCGCCACTCATGTATAAAATTAACGCACACAACATAAGTGGTGTGAGAAGCTAGGTCGTAATCCTGACTGAAGGGTTGTAATGGCCAATTATGTATGTATGTATGTATCCATCAAACTAACCATAGTCTCTAAAGTATTGATCTTCAATGTGCAGCGAACTATAATCTGAAAGAGATTCCAGTGCCTCTGAAGGACAGGTTTTTATTACCGCTATCATACCATTGCACACTATTCTCTGTGTTACCAGATTCGTTCTATCTGCACAGATGATTACCCAATAAATACATACACACATACATACTCACACATTTTCTCATTACAACCCTTTAGTCAGGATTACAACCTAGCTTCTCACACCACTTATGTTGTAAGTGTTAATTTTAAACATGAGTTGTGGGAACTACAGTTTAAAGTCGACTCCGAACGGCAGATTCTTAAGGAACTTCTTAAGAAATCGGATGTAAGGAAGTCGCCGGAGAAATATTTCTTATATTTCGTTTTGTTCAACATATCTGACCTAGACTACGGCCACATCAACGTAACTATAGCCTTCAGAGCTTATGTCTTCATTATCATGTACAGCGAACTTAAATCTAACAGAGCTTCCACAGGTTTTCAATACCCCTGTTATACGAACACACGCTAGCCTCTAATAATTACCCCATTGGTTACCATTTATTCTGCCCATAAGGGTACACATCCAGTACATAATTCCTGGCTAAATATACTCAATATTTAACTGCAAGCCTTCTGCATGTTATTATGACATGTTTCTTCTTTTCTGAGATGCTCTCTAGATGAGGCCTTAAAGACACTTTACTATTCATTGTTATTCCAAGATATTTGAACTCCATTTTCAGTGATATTATCTCACCTAGAAATTGAATATTTTGGCGTTTGGGAAGTTTTCTTTTTCCTGTAAATCGTACTACTACGGTCTTCTCCCGGGTCTTAGACCACAACCATCAACGACTTCCAACCTTAAAACTTCTCTGAATAATGCTGCAGGGAATCATTTAAATTCCCGTCTAAGATAATTTTTTTAGTATTTCATCCACAACAAGGCACCATGCTACTGCAAAAGGGATACTATCCTGTGTAGGCATCCTCTAATTGCACTAACCCTTATTATATCCTGCATATGTTTCCACAGTTCAATTGCATAGGACCACTGCCATTCATTAGGTTTTTACTAAGTAAAGATGTAAGTTGGATATGTACGATTACAAGGTTCCTTAAAATTTTGTTATGAAAATGAAAAATTAAGATCCTGGTACAAGATACATTAAAACAAAAGCTACAAAAACAAAACAATGCAGTTAAACAAACCTGTTTACAAATTATCGTACTGCTTAATATAATAACAAACATCAGCCTAAAATTATTGTAAACAAATATACCAATAAACACTACAAGAATAAACGTATACGAAATACAGAAACAACACTACAAAAATGTTTACATTTATTGAGATTTCAAGAAGGCGAAGTCATGAACATTTACCTTCAAGAACATTCATCAGTCTGTTTACTTTTCCATATAAAAGGCAAAGCAAAGCAGGCAACTGTGCTAGTAAAAGTTCAGTCAGTCTTGTGTGAAGACGCGGTGTGTTTGAAGAGAGAGTAATTGTGGTTTGAAAATCTCCGTTACAAATATCTGTCGAATAATTGCCAGGTAATTTACATACATACATAATTGGCCATTACAACATTACACCCACTGATGTTGTATGTGTTTATTTTATACATGAATGGCGGGACCTACAGTTTAAAGTCGACTCTGAATGACGGATTTTTGAGAAGCTTTTTCATGGAAATTTTATTTACTTTCAGAGTTTCTGCCAGAAATCTGCTGGGAGGAAGCCGCCGAAGAAATATTCTCTTCAAATTTCATTTTGTTGGAGATCTCAGACATGGAGTTTGAACTGAGGCCTCATGTCTAATAAGCCAACACATTACCTACTAGACCATGGCGACTACTAGTGTACGTTCTCTTATACTTCTTTTAATCTATGTAGGCTATGCCTTCCATATCTTCTCTAAGACAAACTTAGGGTTGGCTCTGGATGCCAATAAAGACAATTCATATTTTCGTTTTAATGTCTAACTTAGGGCTTTCGTCTAATAGGCCAACACACTATCCACTAAAGTACGGCGACTTCAATTGCCTAGTAATTATTATTGTTTATGCAAAAGGTATAAACAAAAGAGGAATAACAAACAAAGTAATTGTTGTTGTTTACATCAAGTTGTGAACAGTGGCACACAGAATTAGGCGATTAATAAGGAATTTTAATTAAAAACTAAACACAAATTTGTTTTTATTTTATTTGCAATTTTAAACCTTTCGAAAAGGTGAAAACGTAGCAGTATGAGTCGTTAGAATCACGAGTTTACCGTGTAGAAAATATTTCAATTCATTCTGTGATTCTACTGAGACTAGCGATGCATGTGTAGGTGTTCTTGATAGTCTCCTTGTCTATCTATAAGTGTATGTACGTGTGTTTGGTGGGATAAAATTTATCGTAGTGTAAGTGTGTGAGTGTGTGTTTTAGTATTATAATGTAAATGAAAATCATTATAATCAGTTAAAAGTGATTTAAGTGCCTCTTATTATTACTGTGTGTTGTTATATTATTTATCTTGATGTTGTTGGTGTTGTTTTTGTTGTAGTTGTTATTATTTTAAAATAAACTCCCATGTATTTGTTAAAATACAACATAAGCAATGAGAGAGTGAGTGTCTGTTTGTCTGTCTGTCTTAAAACAATATGGGTATGCAAGGGTTTCAGGGGTTTGTAAGTCTTGTGTTGGCAGAATATGTTCTTAAAACTTGATAACTTTCTATTGAAGCACTGGCGCACATCTATGTACGTATGTATAGTTTTGTAATAAAATTATTTATAATGTATACACACACACATATGCATACACTCATATGTGTATGTATTAAAATATTTATAAGTTTATGCATACATAGACTAGGTTTCTATTCTTTCTTTTCTTTCTATTTGTTTTTTTTTATTAGATTTTCCTTTTATTCCGGCTCTTATTTTACTGTCATCACATCCAGTTTTTGTGTTTATTTTCTCCTTCACATTTTTATTTTGATTTCATTCCAGTAATTTTATTATACAATAATTAAAGAGAAGTATTTCTTTTGTTTCTTTCTTTTCTTTTCCTTCTGTCTCTCTTCTATTTCTATTCTAGTTTCTTTTATTTCCCAATTACTGTAAAATACTTTATTATTGTCGTTATAAAAAAAAATATTTCATTTTCCTTGCAGCTTTTCAATTTTTTTTAGTTTTCTTTTCTGCTAATAAAATTTTCCTTTAGTTTCTCCAGGAAGTCAGTCAATGCATGAGTTTTTCCTTTTATTTCAAAGCGAATATAAATTTTTTTTCAAATATTTATGCATACGAGGTGTGCTCCAGAAAAAATACAACAAAAAAAAAATTCTATTAAATTGAATTAAAAATAAAAATTGAAAAAATATTTAAAATGAATTACTAAAGTTATTGCCTTTAGGTAGCAAAAAAAGCTTCTGATCTTTGAAAAAATTTAGAAGTAGGTTCTTACAACACCCGCTGCTATATAATTCTCAGTATCCGATCAAATCTTCTATCGTTAAAAATTCTTATAACCATTCATCTCTAGGAAAGAATTGACGCAGCAGGAGCTGTTTCAAGAACATTTGCTGTTTTTCTTCAAAAAAATATACTCCAGATTTTTACGTATCTCCAAGATGTTGAGCACATATTTGGTCAATTCACACAAGCCGTTGTATCGTTGTATATGCATGTGTATGCTTGTTGTTGATACCAAATTATTGGTATTTTGCTTTTACATCGCTTAACACAAAAATTATAAACAAAAACTACAAAAACAAAGTAATGCAGTAAACAAACCTGTTTACAAATTATTGTACCGCTTAATATAACAACAAACACCAGCATAAAAAGATAATAAACAAGTAAACAAAAATATACAAACAATACCACAAGAATAAAGGTAAACGAAATACACAAACAACACTATAATATAAGAATAAATGTAAACAACGATGTTTACATTTATAGAGGTTTGAAGAAGCCGAAGTCATGAACATTAACCTTCAAGAACATTCATCAGACTGTTTACTTTGCCATATAAAAGACAAGGGATAGTAAGCAAGTAAGTTAGTGCAGTTTGAAGAGAGTAATTTATTTTGACCCTACGTTCGATGAATACAAGCGGGGTGTGACCACACGGCGGCCCACACCATTGAATTCTGGTGGCCAATCGCAGGTGTACATTTTCAGTTGACCTCTTTGGCAAGTAATCCGATCATGTTGTTTTTTTCACAAACTGCTTAATTTGGAATGGCTTTCCATTGGAGAAAACCAAATACGCTAACTGGTCACAAGAAAGCGAAGTAACTCCTTGACTCTTTCCAGTCGAACTTTTTTTGTTCATCGGTAACCTCTTGCACTTTTTGGAACTTCAATGGCTTTAGTTTAAGCTCATTTTTCAATATGTGTTGCATCCGTTCTCGCGATGTGTTCAGCTCACGAGCAAAATTTCTACCAGTGCGGCGTGGATTTCGATCAAATCTGGCCTTCAATTTTCGGATCATTTCTGGTGTTGTTACCGTTTTTTTTTCGTCCACTTTTTGGACGCGATGCAACACTGCCAGTAACACGATAACGAGCAATGGTACGAGAAACAAAAAATTTTTTCACATTTAAATGCTGGAGGGCTCTAACGATAGCCACCTGTGGTTTTCCAGCCAAATGTAAAGCCATCACACTATCACGCTTGAATTCCTTTACGAATAACTTTTTTTCTGAATGCAATAGATCAAAATGCGTTTGTAAACTTGTAAATAATAAAAGAATAAATAAATAATAGAACTGTCACTAGAATAAATCTGTCAGCTGTCAGACGAGCGGTTTACAAATGAAAACAACCTGAAGTTGGCTGCAATACATATCAGCCACCCTGAATAACAAATTTATTTGGAGAGACTTTTCATGGCAATTTTTATTTATTCTTAGAGATTTTGCCAAAAGACTGCTGAGGGGAAGTGGCGGAAGAAATATTTTTCATGTTTCGTTTTATTCGAGATGTCTGATGATTACCAACTTCTTTCAGTCAGAATTGTATTATCTGGATACCAAAGACATTTAGATTCAACTACACAATATTACGTGTCATACAACTCATATATGCTATATTGGATAAGCGATTGAACAAGCGATTTGAGAGCCTGACCATCTTATGTGGAAATTATGAGATCGTGCTATCTGTCGCCGTTAGACTTTTTCAGGTGGGGTTTCCTTAAACTGTAGGTTCACGCGAAAAAAAACTCAAAACACAGTGATCCTCATAGCCAAGATAATTCATGTCATCGGTCAAATTGAAAATTTAATATTTCGGATGCGGTCTACATAGAAAAACACAGTCAGTCTTGTGCGAAGACGCTGTGCGTGTGAAAAGAACGAACAAGTGTTGTTGTATATGTACCAGAAATTAACTGGAGTGACATTTAAAACGGAAAAACGTTTCTATATTGCCATTTCAAAGATAATAAATTGAAGTTTAAGTACCAAACCATACGCCTGTTACGAATACATTCAAATTTCTTTGGAATTGTGAAACAAATATTTCACTTTCAAACCGCCATTGCTGGCTGGCAATTGTAAAATTAAATGAAAAATATGAAAAAGAAGGAAAATTGAAAACAATTAAAAATAAAAACAAAAATATTTTGCAAAAATAACTACACCACACAGCAGGAAGCAAAGAGAAATTTTTTATTTTATTTTTATTTTCTTTAAACAAAAATATTTTCATCATTAATAATAAATACAAAGGCATTGGATGGCAGTGGAATTGCAATTTGAATTGCATTTCAATATTTCAATTTTTATTTATTATGTGTGTGCGTGGTTATGTATATTTATCATATTGAAAAATGATATCGAAATATCGGGTCCGCCATCTAACGTTTTTTTTTTCAACTAGTGAGTAACACTTAGCTCATGTCTGATTTGACATTCTTCCGCTGTACGAATATGGTTGAGTATACGCGTTTTTTTTTTTTGCTAAGTCGGCCTGCGATCGACTTACAGAAGATGCTGATTTTGGAAAGAAAAAAAAAAAAATCATTTGTTCAGATAGAGCTCATTTTGACCTCTGAGGGTATGTAACAAGCAAAATTATCGCATTTAAGGCATAGAAAACCCGCCCGCATACATTGAAAAGCCGACGCACCCAAAAGGAGTCACTGTTTACTGTACGAATTTTGGTCTAGAGTCATAATTGGGCCATTTTTCATCGAAAATGAGCAAGGACTGGCCGTTACAGTCAATGGCGTTCGCTATCGGACCATGTTAAATGAATTTTTGTTTGCAAATATTGAAGAGAAGGATATTGGCAACATTTGGTTTCAACAGGACGACGCTACGTGCCATACAGCCCAAGCTACACTCGATGTTTTGCGCGCTGTTTTTTGGAAGATCGCATTATTAGCCGTAAAGTTAATGTCGTTTGGCCACCTTGGAGCTGTGATTTGACACCGCTGGACTATTATTTGTAAAGTGCCGTCAAAGATAAGTGTTACGCCGACAAGCCAGAGACAATATCCTTGAAGCCATTGGTGAAATACAGTTGCACACAATCGATAATGTGCTTAAAAATGGGATTGATCGTGTAGGCTACTGCATGGCCAGCCGAGGCAGCCAATTGAATAAAATTATTTTCCATTATTAACCGGAAAGATTGTACTTTCCAATAAAAAAAAGAAATTTGAGAAAATAATCAATACTTTTTGTTTAAAACATTTTCAACAAAAAAAGTTTTTTGGCGGACCCAATACAACACTTTAAACGCAAATAACAGCGATAACAACAACAACAACAATAGAACAATCATAAATGCCTTCAATGGATGACCATAAATCACTAGCAGCCGGGGACAAATATAGAAAAAATATTTCCATTCCTCGGTAATATGGAGTAACTATCAACGGCAATAGAAGTCGCCGTAGTCTAGTGGGTAGTGCGTTGGCTTATTGGACAAAAGGCCCGGGTTCGAATCCCAGGTCAGACATCAAAACGAAAAATTATTTCTTCGGCGAGTTCCTCTCAGCAGATTTCTGGCAAAGACTCCGAGAGTAAAAATTGCCATGAAAAGCTTCTCAAAAATCTGTCGTTCGGAGACGACTTTAAACTGTAGGTCCCGCCACTCATGTATAAAATTAACGCACACAACATAAGTGGAGTGAGAAACTAGGTCGTAATCCTGACTGAAGGGTTGTAATGGCCAGTTATGTATGTATGTATCAACGGCAATATGATGGAATCTGTGTAGTAAAGCCCTAATGGTGTAGCAAATACCAGCCTAAGAATATTTGGAGGCCTACTAACTACATTTGAGGAAAATGTTTTGTTAATTTTATTTAAAAATAATGATGAAAACCATTTGGAAAAAAGTGGAACATCGAAAGATCTGCTCCAATATAACCTGGCCATAAAATACATAAGAAGGGCCATAGTTGTAAAGGGCTATCCATTTCGTGGTTTCAAAAATTTAGAACTAAAATTCGACCTCTAGCAAACTAAGTTGTGAAACTAATTTTTTTTTCTTTTCAGCTGAAAGTCTGACATTAACAAAAATGGATCGCTTAACTATCACGCAACGCATAAAAATGATCAAAACCTACTACAAAAATAATGATTCTGCCACAGCCCCATATTGTGCTTTAAGAGGAGATTATGGTTTACATAATCGTCCAACTACGAAAGCAATTGGCAAAATTGTAAAGAAATTTGAAGAGACTGAAGTGGTTACAAATATTGAAAGGCCTGTGCATCATCGTTTCGCTCGTTCCACAGAAAATATCGCTATTGTAAGTGAAAGTGTTGCCGAAGACCCGAATTTGTCGATTCCTCGTCGTTCTCAGGAATTGGGACTGTCTTACGGTACATTATGGAGTATTTTGCATTTAGATCTACACCTACATACATACATAATTGGCCATTACAACCCTTCTGTCAGGATTACGACCTAGCTTCCCACACTAGCTTCTCACACCACTTATGCTGTGTGTGTTAATTTTATACATGAGTGGGGGGACCTACAGTTTAAAGTCGACTCCGAACGACAGATTTTTGAGAAGCTTTTCATGGCAATTTTTACTCTCAGAGTCTTTGCCAGAAATCTGCTGAGAGGAAGTCGCCGAAGAAATATTTTTCGTTTTGATGTCCGACCTGGGATTCGAACCCGGGCCTTTTGTCTAATAAGCCAACACACTACCCACTAGACCACTGCGACTGCACCTACACCTACATCCGTATAAAGTCCAGCTCAAGCAACAACTGAAGCCAGCTGACCATTCACAACGTTGTAGATATATGGAATGGGTGCTTGGACAACAGGTGGTGAACGGGAATTTTTCAAACTAAATTTTCTTCAGCGATGGAGAACATTTCACACTCGGTGGGGGTATGTTAATAAACAAAATTGTCGTATTTGGGGTACTGAAAATCCTCAATTAATTGAAGAGAGGCCACTACATCTAGAAAAAGTCACTGTTTGGTGGGCTCTTTGGTCCTAAGGTCTTCGAAAACGACGATGGAACGACTGTCACCGTCGGAGCGTTATGGTCATATGATAACCGTTTTTTTTGCCTGCTATTGAAGAATACGACTCGGAGAATATGTGATATCAACAAGACGGTGCCACATGCCACACAACTCGAGCTAATATGGCTTTATTGGAAAAGATATTTCCTGGCCGCATAATTTCTCGTCGTGGTGATATCAACTGGCCACCAAGATCATGCGATTTGACATCATTAAACTTTTGCTTTTTGTGGGGCTACGTGAAAGACCGTGTTTATGCAGATAAACCTTCAAACCTTGAGCACATAAAAACCAACAGTCGTCAAGTTATGGCTGAGATACCGCCCAATATGTGTCAAAAAGTGGTCGAAAATTACCTCAAAAGAATCAATTCTTGCAACACTTCACGTGGAAGCCATTTAAATCAAACTTTACAATAACAAAAAGAAAATTTCATAAGAAAAAATATTTTACACGAGTATGTGTTTTATTTACGTTTACTTTTAAAACCACTAAATGGATAACCCGGGACATTCTGCCAATGAGGGCTGTCAACCGAGCTTGCAGCTAGACAGACTAGGATCACAGGTTATATGAAAATTCACTTCAATGAGCAGGTAAATCAAATCACTAGGAGAGTAGTTGATAAGGTCAGCGCCAGAGAGCAGCAACGAGTATTTAAAATTATGAGAAGAATCGAGTCATACTCACAAGTTCTAATACTTATACGTAGTCATACTTATTTTAGTATCATGGAACGTCTCTCTACTCATATTTAAACTTTGAAGTCCTCCATCAAATTCCCACTTAACAACACGTATGATGTTGTTGTTGATTACGTATCTTCATAACTCAACAATATAAACGAAACCCAAAATAAGTATGATTCGCATACGAACACTAAAATACTCACCGAAAGGTTGTGTGTTTGCTCTGTTCTGCTGCTCTTTTGTCTTTGGAATGGATCTGAGTTTTATGTCAACGTTGTATGCATACTCATTGCAACCTATACTTATAAATATCAACGTTGTAGTGAGTATAAATGATACACGAGTAGTTAAATTCGAATATTGTTGACTAACTTACATTCAAATTTTTATGAATGCTTGTTAGTGCCCAATAACGAGTCATTGCTGATCATATTTGTGGATAAGAGTATTGGATGGACATCCTTTACATTGTATAATAAAAAACAATCTAGAGAGAGGAAAAGATACCAGCGCACTAAGTTTCATCACAAGCCAAGGCATTATTTACTTACTCATTAACAAAAGATTAACGGATTTCGGCCTACCGTCACATATCTTTCCAGGTGTCTCTGCTTTTTGCTCGCCTACGCCAGTTGGTCACACCAATGAAAGACAGGGCTTCTTCGATTTGGTCCTCTCCGCCGACTACCGCAGATCCCCACATCAAATATTCGTCTCTCCCGAACATCGTCCTCCATTCGAACGATTTGGCCGAGCCAACACAAGGCTTGTCTTGCTATTCTTAATTGGATGCCCATTGACAACCTATTAAGGCAGAGCGCTCAGTTAATGGCATTGAGACTGACATACATAATTGGTTATTACAACCCTTCAGTCAGAATTACGACCTAGCTTCTCACACCACTTATGTTGTGTGTATTAATTTTATACATGAGTGGCGGGACCTACAGTTTAAAGTCGAATCCGAACGACAGATTTTTGAGAAGCATTTCATGGCGATTGTATTTTACTCTCAGAGTATTCGCGAGAAATCTGCTGAGAGGAAGTCGTTAAAGAAATATTTTCATATTTTTGATGTCTGATCGGGGTTTGAACTCGAGCCTTCTGTCTAATAAGCCAATATACTACCTACTAGACTACGGCGACTGAACATTCGATTTTAGAATTCCAACTTCAGACTTCTAGACTGAAGACCGCCGGAGGTAAGCAATGGGAACCTTGAAGTTTACCCAAGTTGACTCGAAAATGAGTGGCAGGGTGGTCGGTGTTATATTTATTAAGGGGTCTACCGTTGCAGTGTTTTTAAATAAAATATCTTGATTTTCTGCCACAATCAGACTGCAATTAAATCCGAAACGAATTAAGTTCCAGAGAAATTCAAAGATAACTCTTCAATGAGTTTCGGGGCAGAGGAATGTTGTTAGAAATTGTATTTCTGATAAACGGAAAGCTCCCAATGTCCCACATGTTTCAGGGCATAGATATTCCAGTTGCCTCAGTTATTTTGGATATTGGTCGCTCGTTTTACGGGGAAGTACAAATTTCTTTCTTTGGAGGAGGATACATACAATATTGCTAGTCTTTGGTCATTACATTACCTCGTCAGTAGGGATTAGGGCCTAGTTTCTTACAGCACTTATGGTGTTTGCGTTAATATGTTTATATGTGCGTGGCGGGCAATTTTAAACAAGAAACTTAGCCTTACGCTCAATGATTGCAAATATAAATTCTTTTATTTTATATTTCAATTCAAAAAGAAAATCATTTCAGTTTCTCAAACAAGTCTGGAAGTCTGGTACTTTTGTTAAGCAACAGTAGCTAGCGATAGCAGAATAATTATCAGTCTGTGGTCTGTCCAGAATAAAGATTCCAACTGTATTTTCCAAAGTTGCAATGTATTTACATATGAACGTATTAAGCTGCCTCGTTTAACGTTGTTTCGTTTAGTGCTGCAACTTATTGGAACGTAACAACTGCGTTTAGCGGGGTCTTACTGTAGTTGCTGCGTTTGGCCACCCCTTTGCATATGCACATAATTTATGTAACGTAGTAGAACTGCATATAAACTTTGTATTGATAAATTTTGAAAATCAGAGGCTATAATTGGAGAGTAAAGGTTCAATTAGTCGTGACTTAACCATAACCATATAAATCAGCTGTTTTAACCAACTTTATGGACATCACTATTTTCGATTATAAGTGCCTTACCATAATGCCATAGTCATAATGATAACTATATGAACCAACTGAATTTTGGTGTTTTGCCATAACCATAAACAGCTGTTTGCTGAATTTAGTTACATGTATACACATTTTTTTGTTTACTTTTGTACTTTTGAAAAATACATATGCGTAATTAACGTAAACAGCTGTTTATGGCCATGGCAGCACTGATTGCTACTAATAGTAAATTTACGGTTATAGATTATGTTACGACTACTGCGTTATGGTAAAGTCACGACTAATTGAACCTTAAAGTCTGGTATTTTATTATGCAACAGTAGCTAGCGATAGCAGAGTAATTATCAATCTGTGTTAAGTGAGTTTATATAATAAAAAAAAAAATTCATTTAATTTCATTAAAGCTGGAGTTAAAAGGCTGATAAGTTTCTTATTTTTTTAATTAAAATTTCGATAAAACACACTGAATTTTTGCGTATATAAACGGAGAATTTTATTAAAAGCATGCCAGTAGTAAAATATTTCATAATGAAGAGTTTAAAATTGAATACGCAAATCGTAATAATTTGTTACGCTTTAATTGCCTCCGAAGCTTCTATTCTACGAAAGTACATCAGTGAAACAGATGGTCGAGAATATCTTATCGAATACGATGCAAAGGTAAAATGAAATTTTTTTTGTAAGAATTTTTATTGAAAATTAAATTTCTTTTAAGTTCACTTGGTTTCAGGCTTGGCATGCATGTGCTCGTCGGAATAAACAGCTTTTAACAATAGATTCTCAAGAAAAACAGAATTTAGTAAATACAATACTTAAAGACAAAATATTTGGCCACTTTTGGCTAGGTGCTACTGATGAATTTAATCCCAGTGGTAATGCTGATCGGATCTTCTTTTGGTCGTCAACAGGAGAACAAATTACATACGCTAATTGGGATGAAAACAATCCCAATAAGATTGATGATAATAAGCATTGCATTCTGATTTGGCTTGGTAATAAGAAATGGATGAATTATAAGTGTGATGACGAAAATGCTTTCATATGTGAAAAAAAATCAAAACAATCCTTGGAATCGCCCAATAGAAATTCAATTAATGCAGTTGATATTGTGCAAAAGTTTATGAACGATTTTGATTTAAAATTCCAAGGCTTACTAAAGGACAATATGGCCGAACTGAATGGAAAATTAGAAAGCAAATTAACAAATATTACACAAAATGCTGTTCAGAAAATTCTAAATAAACAGCAACTCTATACAAAGGAATTGAATCATGAAATTACTAAACAGGCAAATGATTTAAGCGATTAATTGAAACGATCAGTAGATGAGCTCAATGCAAAATTTAATGAAAAACAAAATGTAATACAAAAAGTGAAATGCAAATTTAAAGTTTTATTTTGAATTTCATTGACTTTTCAATTCTTTTCTTATTTTTCTAGTTTACCTATCCATCTAAAAATATTGTGCTCATTAAAAATTCTGGCTAATACTATGTCAACTCCAGCCCACCACATCCCAGCCCAGTCCATTCATTCAAACTGTGCAAAAAGGAAATATTCTTACGTGTTTGCCTTTTAAAAAAAATATTTAAAATATAAGCAATCTACAAGCAAATAAAATAAAAATAAATTTGTATTTAGTGTTAATTAAAATATTTTATTTTCATTGGTCACAACTTGATGTAAACAACAACAATTGCTCTCTTTTGCTATTCCTCCGTTTATACCCTTTACATAAACAATAACAATTACTAGCCAATTATTCGACAGATCTTTGTAACGGAGATCATCAAACCGCGGTTGCTTTCTTCAAACACATTGCGTCTTCACACAAGACTGACTGAACTTTACTAACTAACTTGCTTGCTTTGCCTTAGCTTTTATAACGGCAGAGTAAACCGCCTGATGTATGTTCTTGAAAGTTTGAACGTTTGATTCTTCAATATAAAACCAATCTGTAATGATCTGTAATGTAAGTAACTAGAATTAAACCCAAATTAAGTTAAATTTAGTCAGACTTACAACCTATCCTCTCACACTACTCATGTTGTATATGATAATTTTATCCGCGTGTGACGGAACTAATAGAAATTTATCACATAATATAAGACAATTGATCAGCATAACTCTTCATTTAGGATTAGGTTAGGTCGGAGTGGTAGCCCTGATATCACAAAGCTCACTTGAGCATGCCTATCGGGCCGCTGTACTGGCCAAGTTCCACCAAAATCAGGGAAAAGGAAGATATTGGTTAGCGCAAGGGCTGCAGTCAGTCAGGATTACAACCTAGTTTCTTACAACGCTTATGATTGTGTGCATTAATTTTTATCCAAGAGTGACGGAACGTACAATTTAAAGTCGACAGCGAATGACAAATTTTTGGAGATACTTTTCATGGCATTTTCTATTTTTCTCTCAAACTATTTGCCAGAAAACTGAGAGTAAGACGCCGAAGAAATATTTTTTCAAATTTCATTTTAATATCCAACCTGGCATTTGGACCGTAGCTTTGCGTCTAATGACCATCAATCACACATTGGCGATTTTTTTACTGCTATTTTCCTTTTGGTAGGTATGGTAAAAGATTTGTCTTTGCGACAAATGTCTTTTGGACATGGATTTCACCTTATGTCTTGACGGAGTTTTCAGACATCTCACTTGCTGTTATCTGTACCCAAGAGCTCTCTGATAAAATGATTGCTGCAATAGCATAATTAATTTTGCATTCCGGAAGGTTTCCACGGAATACATATTCATATTACGCCTGAATGAAATCCCTCTCTTTAAAAAGGATTCGCCAGCTTACCTAAGCTAACGTATTGTGTGTGTTCAAATGCGCTGCAACATTTTAGTTCATTGTGCTCATTTCTAACAGATATCTGCAATGAATCGTTTTTTTCCCTGCTCATAAGCACTCATGAAATTTTGAATATAAGTGATTCAACAATATTGAATTTGAACTATGTACTTGTGATTCACTCATAGTCACTAGAACATTGATTTATTAGTACAGGGGTTGCAATGAGTATGAGTATAACATTGACATTAAACTCATACCCCATTCGAAACATATTTGATTCATAAGTCTACTCATTTAGGTTCATAACTTTAGATAAATACCCCGATAATGCTTATAAATGATTTGAGTGTTCATACATGATTCAAACGTATTTTGTGATTCGTGTATAGGTATGTTGAGTGTTATGGAGAGTCATCATCATACGCGTTGTTAAGCATGATAGAGTACTTAAAACTTTAAATATGAGTAGAGGTTGTTCCATGATATTAAAATAAGTATGAATGCGTATAAATATTAGAAATTATGAGTATGATTCGATTCGATTACTCATATTTTTGAATACTTATTGTTGAATTCTGATTTCTAAAACACACACATGTACATATCAGAGATCAGCAATAAGTATTCAAAACGATGTGTAGATTCGAGTCATACTTATAATTTCAGATACTTATACGCATTCACATTTATTTTAATATGATACTCATACTACTCATACTCAAAGTTGGAAGTACTCGTTGTATTCATACTTAACAATACGCATAATATTATTAACTTCGACTTGTCTCTACTTAACATTTACACGAAGTACAAAATAAGTATGATTCGAGTACGAACACTATTATACTCACAAGAAGATTGTGTGTATGCTGTGCTTGTTGTCTTTGTCTTTCCTTTCTTCTTTGTTTGTATATGCAACAACAACAAAGGCTGTGAATTTTGATGAATGATTCGAGCCACTCGAATCAGTTATAATTATTATAAGCATTTTTCTAAATTTACGAATCAGAATGAGTAGTCGTATGAATCAAATATATTTCCAATGTTGTGAGTTTGATTTCAACGTTGTACATATACTCATTGCAACTTATACTTATAAATCAATGTTGCAGCGAGTACGAATGAATCAGAGTAGTTGAATTTAAATTCCGTTGATTCATTCATACTCAAAATTGCATGAGTGCTTATGAGTAGCGGGAAAACGATTCATTGCTGATCTCTGATGCATATACAAAACTTCATGTACTGCTTAATTTTTGAATTCTTATCAAAAATTTTAAAAATGTTTACCGTTTATTTTTTCTTCTCTCTCTCTCTCTCTCTCTCTCGCTCACTCTCTTTCCTTATCTTTACCAAGAAAAATTGAAAGATGAGAGTGTATTTGTTTTGTTATGTTCTTAATGATGATGAATAAAATCATTTTTTTTTTGTTTTTGTGCATTTTAAACCAATATGGCTGGTTTAGAATTTGTTGTTATTATTGTTGTTGTACATTCAGATACTGTGGCAAGGTTTTCATTTTTATTATTCTTATTCTTGTTGTTGTTTCATATTTTCATAGAAGAATGTTAGTTCAGTTGTTGTGCTGTTGATTTTTTACTTGTGGTATAATTTCTCTTCTATTCATTTTGCATTTTTTTCTTCTCATTTTATTTGTTTGTTTTGTTATTACTTTTATTTCTTTATTAGTATTGTTGTTATTATTTGTTTTTTTGTTTTTGTTGTTTGTTCTGCCACAATATATATTTTGCAAACCAATTGACGTCATAAAAATTTTAAATCATCTCCAGTTAACCAATGAAAGAGACACCCAAAGAGAAGAAGAGGAATATGAGTCAAATACTTAGTTGTGTGTGTCTGAACAAGCCGAGTGCAGTTTATAGTTTTCTTTCATCATTCCATCATCATCATCATCATCATCAAGTGCAACAATGCAAAAATTATCATTAAATTGCTGGTAAACAAAACAACACAACAGTGTAGCAGCCCATTACAGTAGAAGGCTTACAAGGATATTTTCCATTAGAACAAAAAACATCAGTTTTTTTGGTATTTGATTACGTTTTTCTTTTTTATTTAGAATGTTATTAACAGTAAACAAAATAGTAGAGTATCTTATGAGAAATTAGTTATAAATGTCATGGAGTTATTCAAAGTTCTCAAAGCGTATTACAAAAATGGAAAATTAAGATACTGGTGTTTTGCCTTTACATTCTTTAACATTAAAATTATAAACAAAAGCTATAAAACCAAAAACAATGCAAGTAAACAAACTTGTTTACAAATTATCGTACTGCTTAATATAACAACAAACACCAGCATAAAAAAAATGGTAAACAAGTAAACAAAAATGCACAAACAATGATGTTTACATTTATGTAAACAATGATGTTTACATTTATGTAAACAATGATGTTTACATTTATGTAAACAATGATGTTTACATTTTTGTAAACAATAATGTTTACATTTATGTAAACAATGATGTTTACATTTATGTAAATAATGATGTTTACATTTATGTAAAGAATGATGTTTACATTTATGTTAACAATAATGTTTACATTTATGTTAACAATAATGTTTACATTTATTTAAACAATGATGTTTACATTTATGTAAACAATGATGTTTACATTTATGTAAACAATAATGTTTACATTTATGTAAACAATAATGTAATTATTGTATTATGTAAACAATAATGTTTACATTTATGTAAACAATAATGTTTACATTTATTCTTGTAGTGTTGGTTATGAATTTTTGTTTACTCCAAGATTAAATGTAAACAACGATGTTTACATTTAAAGAGATTTCGAGTAGGCAAAGTCATGAACATTTGCCTTCAAGAACATTCATCATATTGTTTACTTTGCCATATAAAAGCCAAGGAAAAGCAGCCAACAAAGTTTGTTAGTAAAAGTTCAGTCAGTCTTGTGTGAAGACGCGGTAAACGTGGTTTAAAGATCTCCGTAACAAAGATATATCGAATAATTGTCTAATAATTGTTATTGTTTATTCAAATTATACAAACAAAGGAATAACAAACAATGAAATTGTTGTTGTTTACATCAAGTTGTGTACAGTGGCCTACAAAATTCTGCAAATAATATAGAATTTTAATTAAGACTAAACATAGATTTATTTTTATTTTTTTTTATAATCTAGGAGCTTATATTATAGATATTTTTAATAGGTAAAAATTTAACAATAGGATTGGAAAGAATGTTGCTTACTTAACATGCTTAATTTGTTATTACAACTATTCAATTAGGATTATGACGTAGTTTATACACATCACATGTTGTGTATGTTAATTTTCATACATGATTGGCGAAATCTAACAGTTTAAAGTGATTTTTGATTGGCAAATTTTTTTAGAAACTTTTCATGGCCATTTTTATTTAACTCTGAGAATTATTTTCCGATAATTGATGAAATGAAGTCAAGGAAGAAACATTTTTTAATGTGCCATTTCTTTAAGATGTCTGGGCTTGAGTTTTGCACCACAGGCTTACGTCTATTAAGCCGACTTATTACCTACTAAACTACGGCAAAAAGATAATTACTCTCAAAGTTTTATATAGAAAAGAGGAGGTCACAGAAGAATTGTTTTTTCATATTTAAATTGTTCACGATGTCATGACTGGGGTTTGCACCACCGTTTTACGTCTAATAAGACTACAACCCACTTATGGCGAAAGGATACATTGTTAAAAGCGAAATTCATTTGAGCACTTTTTGAAGAACTAGACCATGAAGTAGGCTTTAAAAGTTATCTGTCTTGTCCAAGGAAAACAGTCTTTGTAATCAGTTTAGAGTTTAGGCCTTAAAGATGGATTGTATTTGGATACATAAGGCAACTATATTATGAAATTCTGCACCAAGAGAACATACTTAATGGGTCATTACAATACTTCAATCGTATATGACTGGTGGGACCTACAGTTTAAAGTCAACTTCGAACGACAGATTCTTGGGAAGCTCTTTGATGATAATTTTTATTTACTTTCAGAACGAAATAATTTTTTATATTTTATAAGAAGAGGAGACTGCTAAGAGAAAAAGAATAAAACAAAATAAAAAACGTATTAAAACAACATTCTCTCCATATACGTATGTATACGTACATGCATATGTAAAGTAAAATATTGAAAGACGTTTTTGGATTCAATCTTTTTATTCATTCAGTCATGTTTGTTCGACACATCTTTTTAGCGGAGATTTTCAAACCATTATTAATCTCTTCAAACACACTGCTTCTTCACATAAGAGTGACTGATTTTTTACTAACGCATTCGCCTGCTTTGTCATACGCAGGGTAAACAGTTTGATGAATATTCTTGAAGACAAATATACGTGGTTTCGCCTTCTGGGTATACCTATAAAAGTAAACATTTTTGTTTGTGTATTTTGTTTACATTTATTCTTGTAGTGTATGTCGTTGTATTTTGGTTTACTTGTTTACCTTTTTTGTATTTATGGTGTTTGTTAATATATTAAGCAGTGCGATAATTTGTAAACAAGTTTATTTGCTTACATTGTTTTGTTTTTGTAGCTTTTATTTATAATTTTAATGTTAAGCAATGTAAAAGAAAAATACAAAGAAAAATTTATACGAACGAACATATGTAAAGTAAAATATTGAAAGATGTCGTCCAATTCAATCTTTTAATTCTTTCAGTCATATTTGTTTGCCCTTTTGTTTGTTTGTTACATTCTTGCTTTTCATTATCTCAAGTACAACAGCACAGAAATTCATTAAAAATATTGCAAAACTTCCATACAATGATTGTGGCATAAAAACAAAAATGACCCATTTATGGTGCTTCTTTGTTATCGGTCAACATCATCAGCATCATCATCAGCATCAGGCCTGTAGGCATAAAGTAATTCTTTTCTTCTTCTTTTACTTCCTCCTCTTTTATTTTACATCTCTTTAGATTGAGTTTTTTTTCTTCTGTTTTTTTCAGGGTTTTGCATATGGGCATGACTTTTATGGGAGCCGACAAAACAATATTAACGAAACAGCAAAGAAACCACAAACAATAACAACAACAATAACCAAAAAAAAAAATAAAAACAAAACACTTGTAAAAAAAGGCAAAAGGAAGTATACGAGTACACTACCAAAATATCAATAAGAATTTGAGGTAAGAAATCCTGTACCTTTCACTCAATGTGTGTGGGTGTTGTTATTTTCACAAGCAATACAAAGAGAGCAATACACAGAGACACAGCAACACAGCAACACAACGACAGAGAAGCATAAGAAATCTAGCGAGTCGAACGGGAAATAGGTCAGGGATGTAAATAATCTTCACAGTTTTCTTTTTTCCTTTTCTTTTCATTTTTTTTTCGTCTTTTTTGAAACACAAAAAAAAAAAAGATTTTCAATCCCTTTTGTACTCTTTTACTGGCAACTTGAGCAGCAAGCCTATACCAGCGCCTGTGCCTATGCACCATTACGTTACGCTTATGCACCTTTTAGTCCTTTCAGTCCATTCAGTCATTCCCTTTTCTCCTTTCTTTTTTCGTTTCTTACCTTCAACACAACTTCTTTGGCTAAAGTTTTACGAAATCCATCTTTCCATAGCCACAAATATACTCGCCCATGTGTAATTATTCACACGAATATACCTGCACGCATACAGAAGAAGAAAATAAAACAACAACAACAACAACAACACTTTGTTGTTTTACACAATTCAACACTCAAGCATTTATGAAGCTTTGCCAAAGGAAAAAAAACGTTTTTTTTTGGTTAGTTTTTGTTCGTTCTGAAGCCTCCAAAAAACACAACCACAGCGTAAGAGAGGTGGGCGACACAGATGAGTGAATTTTCTTTTGCAATGGAATCTTAACAATAAAAACAACAACAACTATAGCACCAAGATTAATAAGAACAACAAAAATAGCACGTTATGTGTACAACAAATCACCAAAGCCAAAAACCATAACCACATGGAATGTTACACCATAAGGAGTGGAGGAATTTCAAGAAAATACTGCACAACACCAGGGCTGGATACAATTGTAATGCCACTTTAGAATACCTTGCAATACCTGCAATAAATTGTAGTGAATTTAGATCATCATGGTCTTTACATCGTGCTTAAGCCATTGCAGTCGCCGTGGTCTAGTGGGTAGTGTGTTGGCTTATTAGACAAAAGGCTCGGGTTCAAATCCCAGATCAGACATCAAAACGAAAAAATATTTCTTCGGCGACTTCCTCTCAGCAGATTTCTGGCAAAGACTCTGAGCGTAAAAATTGCCATGAAAAGCTTCTCAAAAATCTGTCGTTCGGACTCGACTTTAAACTGTAGGTCCCACCACTCATGTATAAAATTAACGCACACAACATAAGTGGTGTGAAAAGCTAGGTCGTAATCCTGACTGAAGGGTTGTAATGGCCAATTATGTATGTTAAGCCATGGAATTGAAAATGGTTTTCATATCCCTCACCATTGCTTCAGGTTTAGAAAGAAAAGTTAGTCACTTGGGAATAAGTAGGACTCGGACCAAAGTTTCCTGTGCGGTCAATTCACAGTAATGGTGGAGATTGTTTGCGGATGGACTCTTGACAAAGCTATGTGAAGAGGCCACGGTCTGCCATTGATATTCAGGTGATAAAGTCTTGATTAAAAGAAAATTTTAAAAGAATCTTTGCGAGAAGGCCTTGGGGTCATTATAAGTCGAAGAAGCAAATCAGTGGGACTAACAATATACTCGCGCAAGACTACAATAGTTGAACTTACAAGAGGATGACGTAATATCACAGTAAATAGAGTAAAAATATTGGGGAATATCACTGAAGCGAATATAGACACTCATATAGAGAGTTTGTTAAGTTAGACCGGGCATACAGAAAAAGTCGTAGTACAAGTACATGTTGCCTAAAGGACCACTATCTGTACATGCAGAAAAAATCTGAAAACAGCTCAACTGGAGATGGACAAGCTATAGAGACAAGTAAGTGTTTGCATAACAGCTTACGATTACGCTGTAAGCTTTGCTACATTTAAGTCCACAACACAAAGTAGTGAATGCTAAAGATTGCGAGACAGTGTTTAGTATCTGTTGCGACATCAGAACACATTTTTTGAACCTGTATACACTGTTGCCAGAATTGACGATTTCTCTGCATTTTGACGTTTTTTACCCCTCAAAATACCAAAATGACGATTTTAGGTTGAAAAATGACGATTTTACTAAAATTAAAGAATATGGCAACTATTTTCAATATTACATTTTTAGAGCAGGTTTTTCGGTATGTTACGACTCATGTGTGTATGAACCCCTTAAAATTTATTTTTCCTTTGCGATTAACATTGAAAAAAGCGACACGGCTGACAGCATTTTCAAAAATTTAAATCATGCAAATCAAATTTACTTATCGTTTCTAAAATACATGCTTGGTATTATAAATAATATAAATAAAATTTTTCGGAGTGAAGCTACTGAAATTCATACCTTGTATATACAGATGGAAAAATTACTTAAAATTGTAATGAGCAACTTTTAAAAATCCAAATCTTATTAAAAATAGCAACATTTTATTGATTAATTATAAAGATAGTAAAAATTTTCAGGATAGTAAAAATGTTTATATAGGTATTTACGCTGCAGAAATTCTTTCAAATTCAAATCTTTGTGAAAGTGATGTACAAGAAATAATGAATAATTACATACAATTTTACATTGAATTAATTGACCAGATTTTTAAAAGATTTGATTTTGAAAATGAATTTAAATCCTTAAGTATATTTAATCCAAACGTTTAATAAATGGTGAATCCAATTCAATTTTAGATACTGTAAAGGCCTTTCCAAATTTTCTTAAAAGAAGATGATAAACAAAGTATAGATTCAGAGTTTAGGGAATTAAAATTTTTAGATTTTAAAACTATTTTTGAAGGAGAAGAGACAAACTTTACAGAATTTTTGGAAAAATATATCGGAAGTAAAACGATCTGATTCTTCTTTGGCTTTTCCAATTTTAACAAATTTTGTTCGCTATATAATGATTTTACCACACTCCTCGGTAAAGGTGGAAAGAATATTTAGTCAGGTAAATTTAAATAAAACCAAAGTGCGTAATCGTTTACAAAACGATTCCTTAGAAGGCATTCTTTACACAAAAGACTATTTAAAACTTAATAAGTCTAGCTGTTATGACACACAGATGAGTTCAGATTTGCTTAGATTGTTATCATCAGATATTTATGCATAAAATAAGCACTTGGTAAATATGTTAACTAGTTTTTATATTTTATGTATGTATATTAAAAATATAGGTATATGGTTGTGAATTCTGATCTCAATATGAGCGTTAGTTTTTACTATTATAAAACTTTTATATTTCATTGTTATGTTTTTAAATATATATAGTTAATAAGGCTGAATTAATCTTGTTATTATTTTTTTAAATAAAACAATTAAAACTAAAAAAAAATGAAAACTTATGTTTGGCGATTTTTTGACGATTTTGTAAAGTGACTTGACGATTTTGACGATTTTTTACGCAAAAATCTTCGGATTTTGACGATTTTAGCCATGAAATTTCTGGCAACACTGCCTGTATAGCATAAATGCAGGTCAGAAGGACACTTCTGGGTGCATAACAGGTGCTCAGCAGGGAATTGTTTTTCATTGTCTGGTAAAGATATTTAAAGAAGACGATATACGAATACCCTACAAAGATTACTACACACTCAAGACTACTACGTAGCTTCTCACACCACTTATGGTATGAGACTTAATTTTCTACATGAGTGGTGGAGCCTACAGTTTAAAGTCGACAGATGTTTTTGAGAAAGTTTTCATGAAAATTTTAGTTTACACACAAAGGTTTTGCAAGAAATCTGCTGAGAGAAAGTCGCCGAAGATATATTTCGTTTTGATTGAGATGCCTGACCTAGGATTTGAACCGAGGCTTCAAGTCTAGTAAGCCAACAAATTACCTACTACACTACGGCGCCTACATGCATTAATACTAGGAAGACGTGTATGTAAAACTGAAATTCCATAGGTTTTATAGGTAGTATGCCGACTTATTAGGGGTGACCCTATTGTTCAAACTAAAGTTTAAGCATCCCTAACTCGAATATAAGAAAATAAATTTTCGTTGAATTGTTCTCAGCATCCGTTTGGCAAACATCCTAAGAGTAATTAAAATTGCCATGAAAATTATCTCAAATCTGTTCTTCGGAATCGATTTTAAATCCTAAGTCGCGACACCGATGAATAAAAATTAACACAACATGGGTAGTGTGAGAAGCTAGGTTGCAATACTGATTAGATAGTTGTAATGGCCAATTATTTATGTAAGTAAGTTAGCATTTTACAGAGATCTTCTCCTTTTTATTGAATTTCATTTTCTATTTAGTTTGGTTTTCCTTCATCAGATGGTATAACTTAGGCATTTGCATTCGCTAATAATATAATGTGATATCTACTATACAGCCTTAGCAAGCTCTTTCTAAAAATTGGCAAGATTTTTCGTTTGCCTCTATTATTTTTCCATACTAAAGAAACACACTGAGTCAGATATCGTTTGCGAAAATAGTTCCCTACTTTGCTTAAGGCCTTTCATATTTCGCATTATTGTGGACATGAAAACATTTTAAGAATCGGACTGTAGTCTCCGTAGTATAGTAGCAGTGCGTTGCTTCAAACACCCATCAAAAGTCTCGACACTATGACATCTCTTGCAGCAATTATAAAGGGTCTGCCAAATAACTTTTTTTTTCAATGCTTTAAAAAAAGAACTACTGAATATTTTCTCAAATTTCTTTTTCTATTTAAAAGTACAATCCTTCCGATTAATAATGGAAAATAATTTTATTGAAATGGCTGCCACGGCTGGCCATGCAGTAGCCTACATGATCGGTCCAATTTTTAAGCACATTAACGCTTGTGTGCAGCTGTATTTTACCAATGGCTTCACGAATATTTTCCTTTAAAGCATCAATTGTCTCTGGCTTGTCGGCGCAACACTTATCTTTGAAGGTACCCTACAAATAATAGTCCAACGGTGTCAAATCGCAGCTCCGAGCTGGCCAAACGACATCAGCTCTGCGGGTGATAATGCGATCTTCAAAAACAGGCCGCTAAACATCGAATGTAGCTTCGGCTGTGTGGTACGTAGCATCGTCCTGTTGAAACCAAATGTTAAATATTTTCCTTTTCAATTTTTGTGAACAGAAATTCGTTTAACATGTCCCGATAACGATCGCCATTGACTGTAGCGGCCACTCCTTGCTCATTTTGCAAGAAAAATGGTTCAATTATGCCTCTGGACCAAAATACGCGCCAAACAGTGACTGGTTTTGGGTGCGTCGGCTTTTCAATGTTTGCGTGCGGGTTTTCTGTGCCACAAATGCGACAATTTTGCTTGTTTACATACCCGCCAAAATCAAACAGAGCTTCATCTGAAAAGATAATTTTTTTTTGCCAAAATCCGCCTGCGATCGACTTACAGAAAGTCGATCGCAGGCCCACTTAGCGAGGCAGTCATTTGAATGAAATTATTTTCCATTATTAAACGGCAGGATTGTACTTTCAAACAAAATATAAAATTTGAGAAAATATTTGAGAAAATATTGAAAAGATGATTTTTCTTACTAAAATCGGCATCTTCTGTAAGTCGATCGCAGGCCTACTTAGCGAAGTGAAAACGCGTATACACAACCAGATTCGTTCAGCGAAAGGATAAAACTAAGTATCCGTTAAATCAGAAATGAGCTAAGTATTACCTTTCACGAAATAAACATTAGTTGAAAAGAAAAAACGTTAGATAACGGACCCGATAGTAGTAAACTAAGCACTTAAAACTATCGACATTTATTTGGTTCTCATCATATTTAAATGTGTTCTAATATTGCCTTATAATATGGGATTTATTTTTTTTATTCCTTTATTTTCATTAAATGAGTTTCTAAATTAATTAATTACGTGTGTCCTATTGTTTTTTTTATTTTTTTCGTCATTGTTTTTGTATTTAAATTTGCTTTGTACTTTGTGCTACTGTTAACAGTAGGTAGTAGGTAGTGCATGTTTTCATAGCCTCCCACCTATACGTATGAGTATTATTTTGCCAATGCAGCGCATAAAATATTTATCATACGCACCCATTGTTTATTTCATTCTCTATTTACGATACGTGCATGCATGCATGCGTACGTATGTGTGTATGTATGAATTTCATTTAATGTTTTATATGGCGTTGCGTTGCATTGCAATTTGTTGTTTCTGTTGTTGTTTTGTAAACATTAATTAAAATTTTATTTGCTTAACAGGCAGCAGTGATAGCAATAACAACAGCAACAACAACAATAAAAAAGACAAAGTATTTTAAATAAAGAGTATCGTAAACAAATCAAATTAAATCAAATCAAACGAAATCAATTCGGGTTTTTTTTCGTTTTTGTTTTGTTTTTTGTTTTTGTTTATTTTCTAACGACAATCAGCTGTTTTTGTTTGGTTGGTAATGTCACATGCTGTCACATAAAAGCTAAAATAAAATAAAATCTGTGCAGTACAGTGGCAAAAAAAAAAAAATCGTATGTTAATCAAGGTAAAACATGGTAAAAATGTTGTAAAAACGATTTTATTAGACAACAATTTAGGAGAACACATACATACATACATACATACGTATGTATGTGAAGCTAAATATGCAATCAATTTGAATATAGAAAAACAATCGCCAAAAAACCAAATGAATATTTATACACAAATACATACATACATAGTACATATATATGTATGTGTGTATGTAATTAAATACCTATACATACATACGTATACACACAATTAAACATAAAATATTATAATCAAGCAATTGACATTTTAATGGCACGTTTTTTTGTCGGGGCATTTTTGGTTTTAGTATTGCCTGTCATCGTAAATACTTTGTCGAACTAAATTTGTTGAAATGAACGAAATTTTTTTGTTGTTTTTCTGTTGCTGCTGCTGATGCTGTTGATGACCCATAAAATTAATTTGAAATGCAATTAAACTCGTACAAAAGTGCGAAAGCAAAAAAAAACTTGAAATTTACAGGCAAATTAAAACAAAGAAAAAAAAACCTGAAAAATTGTAAAAAAAAAACTGAACCTCGTTTATTAGAAATGGAAGTATTACCGGGATTAGTAGGTTTGATATCAAAATGGAAAAAATCTAGACACTGATATTCTTCTTTTATATCGTTTAACATTAAAATTATAAACAAAAGCTTCTGAAACAAAACAGTGAAAACAAATAAAACCCCAGCAAAAAAAAGTAATAAACAAGTAAACAAAAATATACCAACAAACACCACAATAATAAAAACAACAACAACACCGATGTTTACATTTATAAAGATCTTGAGAAGGCGAAACCATGAACAGTCGCCTTCAAAAAATTTTCATATAAAAGTCAAAGTAAAGCAGGCAACTGAATTAGTAAAAGTTCAGTTAGTGTTGTGTGAAGATGCGGTGTGTTTGAAGAGAGTAATCTTGATTTGAAGATCTCCTTTACAAAGATCTGTCGAACAATTGTTTATGCAAAGGGTATAAACAAAGGAATAACAAACAAAGCAAATGTTGTTGTTTACTTCAAGTTAGTGTCACATAAAATAAAGAATTTTAATTAAAACTAAACACAAATTTATTTTTATATTGTCTTATTAGACCTGAGGCCATGGTTTAAACCGCAGGGGTCCGACATTAGAAAAAAAAATATTTTGGCAACATTTCCTAGGCAGATTTCTGTTAAAAACTAGCCATGAAAAGTTTCTGAAAACATCTGTCACTTGGAATCGACTTTAAAATTAACGCACACAGCATGAGAAGATTGGTTGTAATCCTGACTGAATGGTTGTAAAATCAATTATGAATGATGTTCTTAAGCTATTCTTTTCTTTCTAGCCCAAGATTCGTCAGCAGTAATACATACATACATAATTGGCCATTACAACCCTTCAGTGAGGATTACGACCTAGCTTCTCACACTACTTATGTTGTGTGTGTTAATTTTATACATGAGCGGCGGGACCTACAGTTTAAAGTCGACTCCGAACGACAGATTTTTTTGAGAAGGTTTTCATGGCAATTTTTTACTCTCAGAGTCTTTGCCAGAAATCTGCTGAAAGGAAGTCGCCGAAGAAATATTTTTTCGTTTTGATGTATGACCTGGGATACGAACCCGGGCCAACACACTACCTACTAGACCACGGCGACTTCTCAGCAGCAGTAATAGTGAACTATAATCTGTTAACGTTTCATTAGGTCCTATTCAAAAGTATATTCAGATAAAGGAATAATTCTTTTTCTATCCTAATGTATTCCATAGTAAACTTAATTTTTTTTGATTAGACCTAATTGCCAGTCCAAAACTAATTCCTTTTTCCCTTTTCGTACTTCTTACCAATAAGGTTTGGCGAAGTGTTTAATAATAAAGATGATGATACCATAATACACTTTGAATGTTTCCTTTCTCCTTTTTTGCCATTTCCTTTTTCAACTTCGTTTGCATTTTCTTTGTTCTTACATTACAAGACAAGTGGAAAGACATGGAAAAAAATTAAAATTAAAAACACTACCACCAGCATACAGTTTAAGGAGAAGATGAAGATGTTATAAGACGATGAGAGCTGCTTTACAAAATATTTTACAAACATTTCATAACACAAAATGCATTTTATTAATACTTAAATAAAAGAGAGAGAGACAGAAAGAGAGAGAGAGGGAGAGTGCAAAGGAAATGAAAAATAATAATAATAGAAAATGAAATAAAAAAAAAGAATCATAAAGTAAATCCATAATGACAAGGAGAGAGAGAGAAACATTGAAAACAAAAGTAGAATTTGAATTAAATTCAATAGAATAAGAAATAACAAGAACAAATGTATTACAGGGAGAGGAAGAGAGAGAGAGAGAGAGAGAGAGAGAAAGACAATAACAAGTAAAAAATCCGTTCATACATTATGTTTATTAAACTGATATGTCAATGGGTTCTCTCTTCACTTTTCCGTTTTTTTTTTCTCTTGTTTTCCAACCAGGGATGGAAAAGTTGGTACAATTGTACTTTTTTTAGCACTATTTGGAAGTCAAAAACACCATAGCACCTCAATGACTTATTTAGCACTATTGACAAATGTTCTCTACTTTATTACATCACTAAAATATTCTGTCTCATCAGTGTATAGTTTTTTTTTCGTTTCATTTGCATATTGCAACTCGTTGCTAACTTCACATATCAAGAGTTATAAAAGGAATATGATCCGTTCCATCATTCATCTGCAAAGGTAAAAAGGATATTTTCATACCAAAATTTAATAAAAATCAAAGGGACAAATGGACTGTTTCCTTTGGCTGTCTCTAATTTAATCCAAACAAGGGATTTATTGAAGTCATTTAATTAGTGTTGCTACAATTTTAAAATAACAAATAGTTTCCTGGTACAGAATTCACAAACTCATAAACTTTTTTATACCTTCAGGTCATATTCTCTGATGAAAAAAAAGCGGAACTTAGATAGACCAGATTGGCTATCGATACTACTGTCGTGACCTTAGAAATTCAAATTTTGGGGATATAGTTTATGGTTGGGGGGTTATTTCTTTAAGTGGTTGCCTCAAATTTCAGTTTTCATCTACGCGAATGTATAGTATAGACTACTTGACTGTTCTTAGCTGTAGTTTGCTCTTCTTCTGGAGAGAAAATAATGAAAAAATATATTTTACAACAGGACAACGCCAGAATTCATGTCAGCAGACAGAGGATGGAATGGTTCCGTAAACAATCTATTGAGCTTTTATCGTAGCCAGCGTGCTCTCTTGATATAAATATTATTGAAAACGTTTTCCCAAACGAATTTTCCCATTCTTGTCCGAAGATTATATTCAAAATAATAGACAATTTACCAGTGCTGAAAATTTTAAATTAAAACTGATCGAAGAGTGGGTGAAAATAGATGGAGAAATATTAAATAATCTTTATAAGAATATCAAAGACCGAATATTTACTTTAATAACGGTGCTTTACTAAGTTTTAAGTACAAATATTTTTGGTAAATAGTTTCTTATTGAACAAAAATGAGACTGATGGTATAATTTTCCAAAGACTAAAAACCTTAATTTTTATACTGAAGCCACAACTGCGCTAACAATTTGAAAAATTTACTATTATTTTTGTTCTTTTACATTAATACTACACACAATGAAATGAATTGTCATTTATATTTTTTATTAATTTATAATAACAAAAAAGTTTAAAAAAGAAAAAAGTGAATTTAGCACAATCGGTCTGAAAAAAGTACGTGAACGTTAGTACAATTTGTTAAGACTAATTTCCCATCCCTGTTTCCAACACAATCATTTCAACTCTTTGTATTAAAGCAAGTGTGTTTATGTGTGTGTGTGTCTATGTAAGTTATCTGTGTAAATCTCTTTGGCTATAGGTCATGTCAACTTATACAACTTATACTCGTTAAAGTCATATAAACAGGGTTAGTGTGCGTGAGATTGTGCCAGTGTTGGTAAGTGCTGGCGTGTACATTTCATTTATAAAATAAAATATTCAATGTTTTGACTTTATGAGCACAATTTTAGAGCATATCTGAAGAGCATATTGCATGTTTAACTTAATACTTAAGCTTTTAAATAGCAAAGACACACACCCAAACACTTACACTCACACTCATAAACTAAAGGTCACAAGAGCAATTTGCAATAAGTCAGATTAAATGATTATACACATACATACATACATATTTACGTATGAATGTTTATGTGTATGAGTAAAAAAATATCCACTTAATAGAGAAAATTAGTTCACACTCAATATTTGTTGTGTTTGCTGCTGATACTCATAGATAATTAAGTTTGCCAAAGTATAGTTGGCGGTGGGTGGATGAATGGCAAAAGGGTGCCCCTATAAAAATGGAAATAATTTTGATGACTGGGAAAAATAAAAATCGTGCATTGAAAGATTAATCAAAACTTATAACAAACAATACATGAAAGTTAAAAAGCTAATGCGAGGTTTTTTTCTCTGAGTTTCGCATTAAAAACTATTGAAAATAAAATTATAAAATTTCTTTTTTGAAATCAAATAAAATCTAGAACTTTTATTTCCAACAAATAAAACTTAAGTCCATTGAATGACACTTTCATACACAAATTAAAGGAAAAAATTCAAATGAATTTTGTTTAAAAATTCAAAGATTTTGGCTCCCCAATACAAGTGCTCAACACAAATTTGTAATTTTTTAATTAAACATACTCTAGTAGGTAGTGTGTTGGCTTATAAAACGTAAGGCTCGAGTTCAAAACCCAGATCAGATATCAAAACGAAAATATGCAAATATTTCTTCGGTGTCTTCCTCTCAGCAGATTTCTAGCAAAACTCTGAAAGTAAATAAAATTGCCATGAACATCTTGTCCTGCCACTTATGTATAAAATTAACGCATACAAAATAAGTGGTGCGTGCATCTAGGTTCATAAACCTAACTGAAGGGTTGCATTAGTATAAAGCCAGCCAAAGCCACAATATCAGGCAGATATTGTACATAATAAAGTACCGTCTCTGTACCAATATTCTACAGAGTTTCGATTTTATTAAACATTTTTTTTTTCCTTATACCAGTTGATGGACTAGGCCTCTTAGGCTAGTTGAATAGTTCCACTGGTTAACCACATTTTATGAAGTATAACGTAAAGTAGTAGGTAGGACAGTGTTATCAAGATCCTAGTTTAAACGATAATTTAAAAAATATTTCTTTCAGCGAATTCCTGATAGCAGTCTTTTGGAAAAAACTCTAATCGTAAATGCAAATGGCATGCAAATCTTCTCAAAAATTTCTTTAACGGAGGCAACAATATACACTAGATCCTCATGCAGTGCATTGTGCAGGTTTTTTAGGAAAGGTGGAAAGAGAGAGGGAAGATGCGAACGATAAGCAAACGAGTTGCTGACAGTCTACAGCAATCGCCCCCAAGAAAGAAAAGATCTTTGTAACAGAGATTTTAATACCACTATTACTCTCTTCAAACGCAACGCGTCTTCGCAAAAGACTGACTGAATTTCACTAACTTAATCGCCTGCTTTGTTTTGCTTGTTACATGGCAGGATAAATGTTGTTGAAGGCGACTGTTGTGGTGGTAACTATAAAATGGCCAGTGCTATACCTTCACAATTAGATAGTCTACAGCAATTGTCCCCAAAAAGCCCGCAGTTTCTCACACCACTTATGTTGTATGTGTTAATTTTATGCAGAAGTGGTGGGACCTACAGTTTAAAGTCGACTCTGAACGACAGATACAATATACACTAGATCCTGCCACTCATTTATAAAATTAATGCACCCTGCTTTAATGCAGGCTTCTGTGAGAAGTCAGGTTATAATCCTTTCTGAAGAATTGTAATAGATCTTCCAGGCACCCGTACTCTCCTCCATTCGCCGCTGAATGTTAATGCATTACAGAACGTCCATGCCGTTTAGGACGCGGAAATCATTGTCAACTGGCACTAGACCGAAAATCTTACGTGGCACTTCTCTTTTGAATAATCTTAAGCCTGCGACGTTAGTGCCTAATAGTGTCCACGCTTCTGCGTTATAAAGAAGCATATGGAGGATGTGCATTTTGTAAAGCATTAGCCGATTAAGTAAACCAGTTAATTCTTTTAATTCAGTTAATAATACTGTTACGTTTTTACCTTTAAAAATCGTTTAAAATTCGAGCTTGTAGATTGTAAATAAAATAAAAATAAATTTATATTTAGTTTTTATATAAAATTCTTTACTGTTCGCACAATTCTGAATGCCACAGTTCACAACTTGATGTAAACAACAAGAATTTCCTTGTTTGTTATTCCTCTTTGCAGTCTTTTGCATAAATAATAAATACTATTAGTCAATTCTTCGACAGACCTTTGTAAAACAGAGATCTTCAAACCACGATTATTTTCTTCAATCACACCGCGTCTTCACAAAACACTGACTGAAATTTTACTAACTCCATTGTCTGCTTCTCTTGTAGCTTATAGCTTGATGAATGCTCTTGAAGTTGTATGTTTGTGGCTTCGCCTAACATAAATGTAAACATCGTTGTATTTTGTTTACATTTATTCTTGGAGTATTCGTTGTTGCACTTTTGTATACTTGTTTATCATTGTTTGTTATTTTTTTTATTAAACCAGCTCTCAGGGTATGACCCCTACTCATGCAGTGTATTTTGCAAGTTTATGAAAGGTGGAAAGAGAGAAGATGCGAACGGTAAAGAAACGAGTTACTAATGGTGACTATAAAATGGATAGACGGTCTACAGCAATCGTCCCCAAGAAGCCCGTAGTTTCTCACACAGGTAGTCTGATGGCTTATTACAAGTAAAGCCAGGGCTCTAGCCCCAGGCCAGACATCAAAGCAAAATAGAAAAAGTATTTCTCCGGTGACGGCCTCCCAGCAGATTTCTGGCAAAACCTCTGAGAGTAAATAAAATTGCCATGAAAAGTTTCTAAAAAAAATTAGTCGTTCGGAGTCGACTTTAAACTGTTGGTCCTGCCACTTATGTATAAAACTAACACACGCAGTATAAGTGTTGTGAGAAACTATGTCAATAATCCTGACTGAAGGGTTGTAATGTCTAATTACGTATGTAAGTATGTACGTAGACAGCCTTACGAATGTCCTTGAAGTCGAATGTTCTTTGATTTGTCGATTTTGTATTTTGTTTACATTTATTCTTGTAGTATTCGTTGTTTTAGTACTTTTGTTTACTTGTTTATCCTTTTTTTTTTATATTCATGTGTAGCTTTTTGTTGGTAGTCTAGTTGCAGCAGTCTAATAGGTAGTCTGTTGGCTTATTACAAGTAAAGCCAGGGTTTGAGTCCCAGCCCAGACTTTAAAACAAAATACAAAAAGTATTTTTTCGGCGACTGCCTCTCAGCAGATTTCTAACAAAATCTCGGAGAGTAAATAATATTTCCATGAAAAGATTCTCAAAAATTTAAAACCGTAGGTCCTGCCACTCATGTATAAAATTAACGCACACAACATAAGTGCTGCGAGAAACTAGACCGTAATTCCAACTGACGGGGTAATATAATGACCAGAGACTAGCAATATTGAATGTATCCTCCTGACACCAAAGAAATTGAACTTCCCCGTACAATATCCAAAATAAGTGAGGCAATCGAAATATCTATGCCCTGAAACATGTGCGGCATTGTGAGCTTTCCGCTTATCAGAAATACAATTTCCAACGACACTCCTCTGCCCCGGAACTCGTAGAAGAGTTATCTTTGAATTTCTCTGGACAAGCATGGACGTTGAAACTAAATTCGTTTCGGATTTAATTGCAGTCTGATTGTGGCAGAAAATCAAAGAGATTTTCAGGGAAAGTCCTGTTACTAAATCTGCTTTAAAAACACTGCAACGGTAGACCCCTTAATAAATATAACACAGACCACCCTGCCACTCATTTTCGAGCCATCAGGGTACCTCCGGCTGGTCTTCAGTCTAGAAGTCTGAAGTTAGAATTCTAAAATCAAATGTTCAGATTGGGACAGAAATTGTGTGCATTAAGTTTTACTGAAGTCACCGTAGTCTATTAGGTATT
This sequence comes from Sarcophaga peregrina, assembly GCA_014635995.1. Lineage (NCBI taxonomy): Eukaryota > Metazoa > Arthropoda > Insecta > Diptera > Sarcophagidae > Sarcophaga > Sarcophaga peregrina. Next base: position 88,232,764 of record CM025792.1, on the reverse strand, counting down.
AGGTGTTGGCTTATTAGACTACAGGCCTGAGTTTAAATCTCGAGAGGCGACTTCCTCTCACCAGATTTTTGGCAAAAACTCTGAGAGTAAAAAAAAATTGCCATGAAAAGTTTCTCAAAAAAATCAGTCGTTCGGAGTCAACTTTAAACAGTTGGTTCTGCCACTTATGTATAAAATTAACTCACACAACATAAGTGGTGTGAGAAGCTAGGTCATAATCCTGATTAAAGTGTTGTAATGTTCAATTAAGTATGTAAGTATGTACGTAAACAGCCTTATGAATGTCCTTGAAGACGAATGTTCATGAGATTTTGTGTTTTGTTTACATTTATTCTTGCGGTATTCGTGGCTGTACTTTTGTCTATTTGTTTATCTTTTTTTGTTCTTTTGGTTTTTGTTAGTATATTTTTGTTTACTTGTTTATCATGTAAACAAGTTCATTGTTTTTGTAACTTTTGTTATTAATTTTAATGTCAAATAATGTAAAAGCAAAACACCAGTATTTACAAGGAAAACTCTTTGATTTTTCTTATTTTTCTTCATTTTTATAGATTTTCCTATTGACTTCGGATATACAGATTAAAGACTAACCCCAGAATAACAACCAATAGTACTTAAAGAAATGGAACATGTTTGTGGATATGTTCAGCCAGCATATAATTTAGAATTACAGATGATCATACCAAAAAAACATTTTATGACCTCCAGTTAGATGGGAGAATATATTTAGATAAAGTAGAACAAGATATACATAGTTAAACCTCATATAGAACATTTCCCTTAAAAATGCATTTATGCCAATGGAAAGTAGAGAAGAGAAAGGGAGAGAGGAGGAGAGAGAGAAAGGAGATGAAAGAAAAGGAAAGTAAAACGGATAAAAAATTTATGCAAAAATAAGTGCAATATTATTATGATTTCTAAATCATAATATTGTAATGTCATATAATGTATACACACATACATACATACATACATTTACATTTACACATATATACATACATACGTATGTACGTACATTCATTCGTATTGATAATAACAATATAAAACAAATATCCTGGCAAAGAATGAAAGAAAAATAGAAGAAAAATAACACAGAGTTTATGATTTTCTATGCATTTTTGCATAAACTCTTATACGATATGTACATACATACATACGTACGTATGAATAGATGTACAGTAGCGAGCACAAAAAATGCAACACTGTGCCATATGATCTTTAATAAGATCTGTTTCAAAATAACGGCAACTAATTTATCTATTTTCTTTTGCTGTTAATTCTTTCAATTATAAGTTTTCAAAGTAACCACAGTTTATTCCAAATTCTGCTTTAAAAAGTTAAATATTTCTGAATTAGTGAAAAAAGTGCAAATTTTTAGCGAGCAAAAAAAATGCAACATAATAAAACAAATAGTTAAAGTAAGTTATTTATTTAATTATAATTGAAAATTTCTTAAATAAGTTATACAGACATGTGTTTTGTAATAGAAGCAGCTCTCAGCTGACAGCTGACAGCAAAACTGCAATCATTAAAGCCTTAGAAGAAGGAAAATCCATGCGTGAAGTTGGACACCTCTTTGGTGTAAATCAATCAACCGTATGTCGGATTAAATCTCGATTTTCCTTGAGAAATAGTGTGGAAAGGAAACCAGGTAGTGGTAATCCTCGAAAATACCTCTCGCCAAGACCGCCAGATGATTGCACTGGTTAAAAAAGATCCACGAAAGACCGCAGTGGACGTTGCTAATTTCGCAATAGGCAAATGGGAGTCTCTATAGACGATTCACACTGTTCGCCCGTAGGTTGAAAGAGGCTTAATTTGCATGCGAGACGACCCGCAAAGAAACCTCTCATCAGTGCAATCAATAAAAAGTAAGAGCCTGGAATTTGCAAAACGTTACAAGGATTGGTCAAATGAATTAATGGGCTAAAGTCTTGTGGAGCGATGAAAGCAAATTTAATTTGTTTAGGCTCCGATGGGATAAATTTTGTTCGAAGACCGCCTGGACAGAGATATTCTCCAAGATATCAACTTCCAACCGTAAAACATGGCGGTGAATCAATAATGGTGTGGGGCTAAGGAACGATATATTTAAAAAAAAAATTATTGATTTTACGTCACGTATTTACAGGTGCGTTTTCCCCGTGATGGGGTAGGTCCCTTAACTCAAATCGAAGGAAAAATGGACGCCAAGAAGTACTGTGAAATCCTTGGAAGAACACATGCTTCCTCATCTGCGGGAAAAAAATGCCCTTCCTGGTAGCATATTCCAACAGGATAACGATCGAAAGCACTCAAGTCGCTTAGCTCGAAACGTTTTTAAGCGACAATGATGTCAATGTTTTGGATTGGCCATCACAGTCTCCCGATCTAAACCCCATAGAAAATCTATGGGAAGCTATTAGATCGGGAAGTTAAGAGGAAACATCCGTCAAATAAGAGGCAATTAGAAGAAATTTTGAAAAGTGAATGGGAGAAAATATCAATTAACACATTAATAGCTTTAGTTGACTCTATGCCTTCTAGGTTTGCAAGAAGTCATAAAAAATAAGGGCTACGCTGTTGCATTTTTATTGCTCCCATGAAAATTCGCACTCTTTTTAATAAATGACAAATAATATATAATTAATTAAAAATATTTACATAATGTTATTGATAATAGATATCTGTAATCTGTAGGGATTAATAACCCAAAGAAATATTTTGAACTGGTCACCAATTTTTTTAAAATTATCGCACTTAAACATAATTTTACCCAACGTTGCATTTTTTGTGCTCGCTACTGTATATGAAGGCATATATGCTTATATGTATGTGTAGACAGCCTGTTATAGAATAGAAAAAAATTTGTTCTAGTCTTCATTTTAAGAAAACAACATGAAATTTTGTATGAAAATTTAAGCACCGAAAGCAGTTTTGTCCTCTCAACAGCAGCATCAGCAGCAGCAGCAGCAGCATTATTTGAATATTTTACCAGAAGTCTTTTATGATTTTTACGATTTCTTTTTGTTTTTTCTTCTTTCCTTTGGTTAGTTTTCTAACACAATTTATTGTTCGAAATCATAATGTGAGTTTATATCACACACACATACACATACACACACACACACACGTGTACAGTTTTTTTTTTTGGGGTAGGCATAAAATTTTTGTTGGCAAAAGTCCGTTTATCATTTCGAAAATGTGATGGGCTTTGCATATTTGCATTACACATCCTGCCAAAACACGAATAATATTTCAAAATATCAAATAATTTCTATGATTATTATGAACTCTTGCAATGAACACACACATACACGCCACACATACACACACACAAAAAGAAGCGAAAACATTTATGGGAAAAAATAGTTCAAAAATAAAGTGTCATCTGTGCCAGGCAGCAGATGTGAAATTTATAGGAAATTAAATGAGAGGCGAAAAAAAAATCATTTTTTTTGTTTTGTTTGTTGTTTTGGAAATGTTAAGGCTATGCAATATAACTTAAGACATTAATTTTGTATTTAAGAAAACACACACACACAGCACACT
>CM025792.1:88211350-88228733 GCA_014635995.1 Sarcophaga peregrina | reverse complement strand
ATAAATTTGAGTACAACGAAATGAAATGAAATAAAATTAAACTGATTAAGATTCGCTGTTAAGTTGCTGATATTTCGACGATGAGAAACTACTGCCGGCAGTGGTCGTCATAGGGAATGCTATGTTCGCACACTGTTTTGTAAAAGGAAAATTAAATGTGATCTCAGACTAGTTTAGGTTAGTTTCTTTCAAAAAAAAAATCTTTTGAAAGAAAACTCAGCCACCCTGTAGGCTGATATGCATTACAACCAACTTCAGGTTGTTATCATTTGTAAACCGCTCGTCTGACAGCTGTCAGATTTATTCCAGTGACAGTTCATTTTATTATTTACAAGCTTACACAAGCATTTTGATCTATTGTATTCAGAAAAAAAAGTTATTCGTGATGGAATTCAAGCGTGATAGTGTGATTGCTTTCTATTTGACTGAAAAACCCCTGGTGGCTATCGTTAGAGCCCTCCAGCATTTAAATGCGAATAAAGCTTTTGCTTCTCGTACCATTGCACGTTATCGTGCTACTGGCAGTGTTGCATTGCGTCCAAAAAGTGGACGAAAAGAAACGCTAACAATACCAGAAATTATCCGAAAAGTGAAGGCCAGATTTCATTCAAATCCACGCCGCTGTGGTAGAAAAATTGCTCTTGAGCTGAACATATCCCGAAAATGGATGCAACACATATTGAAAAATAGGCTTGGACTAAAGGAATTGAAGTTCCAAGAAGAGCAAGAGCTCACCGATAGACAAAAAAAAAAAATTAGACTGGAAAGTACCAAAGAGTTACTTCGCTTGCATGAAAGTGGCCAGTTACCGAATTTGAATTTCTCCGATGAGAAGCCATTCCAAATTGAGCAGTTTGTGAACAAACAAAATGATCGGGTTTACTTGCCAAAGAGGTCAGCTGAATATTTACACCTGCTACTGGTCACCAGAAATCAAGCGCCGTCGATTAACGGCCGATGGTCGCTCCCCGCTCGTATTCATCCACCGTGGGGTCAAAGAAATGCAACATTTTTTGGTTTTGAACAATAAAATTTAAAAAAATTAAATTAAAAAATATAGAGCTTTGCTTTGTTGCATTATATATCAGCCACCCTGTAAGCTGCTGTGCACCACTGTTCATGACTTTATGTAAACAACAACAATTGATCTTCTTTGTAGCTCCTTTGCATAAACAATAACAATTACTGAACAATTATTCAACAGATCTTAGTAAAGGAGATTTTCAAACAAAGATTACTTTCATCAAACATACCGCGTCTTCACGCAAGACTAACTGAACTTTACTAACTCAGTTACCTGCTTTTGTTTGCCTTTTGTATGGCGAATGTTCATGACTTCGTTTGCGTACAAAATTTGTGTTTCTCATTTCTGATCATTTCAGCATACCTACTGTAGCGTGTCTACTTAATAAAACTAACTTTTATTCCTCATTTTCAAAAGGCGAAATAAAAAAAAGAGACACTTGTTGCTGTTCTTTAGCGTTGTAATTTAACACCATCATTTATTTCCTTTCCATTTCATTTCTCCTCTGCTTTCCTCCTGACCTCTACTATTTATTTCTTTTTTTTTTTATTTTGACTATGTTTTCTACAACTTGCCACGTTTTTTTTTTGTTGTTGTTTATCCCTCTATTAAAAGTGCAACTGGGATAAACTTCTTCGGTAGTTTATTTGAAATGCTAAAGCAGCAGTAATCGCAACATTGGTAAGTAAGTTAAGGCAACTGAAATGAAAATATTTTATGGCAGAAACAGAAATAAAAAGGAAAAAACAAGAAGAATTTTATGTTGATTTGCCAAGTGATTTCACTCACTCACTTCACTCACTGCAACGCAAATCAAAAAGATTAAAAACTTTCGCGCTAAAGAGGAAGGAAATCTTATGAAAAGAATCTCAAAAAGAAATTAAAAACTGCTTAAGAAAGGTTGGATAAATTATATTAGAAGAACGAATGAATAGCCAACAGCAGGACTAGTGGTAGTAGTAGAAGTAGTAATAAGAGTAGTAGTATTAATAGTAATAGCAGTAGCAGCATAGTAATAGTAATATATATGTAATAGTAATAGTAATAGTATATAAAGTAATGTAAAAGCGTGGCTTGTATACTGGCATTACTTTATAAATTATTATATAAAATTGTATTTTCCTTCTTGTCTTAGATTGGTCCGTTTTATTATTACCTTATTCAGCTTGTGATTAAGTTCTGTAGCTGTTTTATGTACTCGTTGCCATAACTTTTCCCTTATCCGCTACAGTCCGGACTGTAGAGTGTACGTGTCCCTACGTAATGAGGACGAGCCCTCCGCGGTCGGATGAGGGTGGGTTAGTGTAAAAACAAATATGGTTGTGTATACGCGTTTTCGATTCGCTAAGCGGGTCTATGATCGACTTCCAGAAGATGCCGATTTTGGCAAAAAAAAATCATTTTTTCAGGTGAAGCCCATTTGAATCTTGGCGGGTATGTAAACAAACAAAATTGTCGCGTATGGGGCACAGAAAACCCGCACGCATGCATTGAAAAGCCGACGCACCCAAAACGAGTCATTGTTTGGTGCTGATTTTGGTCCAGAGCCATAATTGGGCCATTTTTCTGCGAAAATAAGCAAGGAGTGGCCGTTACAGTTAATGGCAATCATTATCGGGCCATGTTGAACGAATTTTTGTTCACAAAAATTGAAGAGAAGGATATTGGCAACATTTGGTTTCAACAGGATGGCACTACGTGCCACAAAACCGAAGCTACGCTCGATGTTTTGCGCTTTGTTTTTGAAGATCACATTATCAGGCGCAGAGCTAATGTCGTTTGGCCACCTCGTAGTTGCGATTTGATACCGTTGGACTATAATTTGTGGGGTGCCGTCAAAGATAAATGTTACGCCGACAAGCCATAGGCAATTGATGCTTTAAAGGACAATATTCGTGAAGCCATCAATCTTGTGGCTTGCAAAATCCTGTAATTGCATGTTCAACTTGTCTCCTATCAAACCTAATTATAGTCTCCAAAGCCTTTGTCTTGACTACTGTACTTAAATCCAACAGAGCTTCCAATGTTCTGCTGTGATATTGGCTATTACAACTGAACTTTGCCTCTCTTTGCAGGAATTATTTGAGGCAATGTTTCTACCTCTACGGCAAGGATTTCGATCAAATCTGGCCTCCACTTTTCGGATCATTTCTGGTGTTGTTACCGTTTTTTCGTCCAGTTTTTAGACACGTTGCAACACTGCCAGTATCATGGTAACGAGCAATAGTACGAGAAACAAAAGATTTATTCACATTTAAATGCTGGAGGGCTCTAACGATAGCCATCTGTGGTTTTCCAGTCAAATATAAAGCAATCACGCTTGAATTCTATCACGAATAACTTTTTTTCTGAATGCAATAGATCAAAATGTTTTTGTAAGCTTGTAAATAATAAAATGAACTGTCATTGGAATAAATCTGACAGCTGCCAGAGGAGCGGTTTACAAATGATAACAACCTGAAGTTGGTTGCAATACATATCAGCCGCCCTGTACATGTTGTTAAGTACGAATATAATGAAGGACTTCAAACTTGGAATATGAGCAGAGAGGTAATTTTTTTTTTATAAAACTAGCACTCAGGGGATAGTCTCTACTCATGCCGTGCGAACGGTAAGGAAACGAGTTTCTGCTGGTGACTATAAATTGGCCAGTGCTATACCTTCACCATTAGACAGTCTACAGCAATCGTCCCCAAGAAGCCTGCAATTTCTCATCCTAGGTCAGACATCAAAACCGAAAATATTTCTTCGGCGACTTTCTCTCAGCAGATTTCTGGCAAAGACTCTGAGAGTAAAAATTTCCATGAAAAGCTTCTCAAAAATATGTCGTTCGGACTTTAAACTGTAAACATGTATAAAATTAACGCACACAACATAAGTGGTGTGAGAAGCTAGGTCGTAATTCTGACTGAAGGGTTGTAATGGCCAATTATGTATGTATGTATGGAAAGAGGAAAGATGCGAACGGTAAGGAAACGAGTTGCTGCTGGTGACTATAAATTGGCCAGTGCTATACCTTCACCATTAGAGAGCGTGTGTGTTAATTTTATACAGAAGTGGCGGGATCTACAGTTTAAAGTTGACTCCGCACGACAGATTTTTTGAGAAACAAGAAGAGAAAGAGAAGAAATCGGTGAAAAAATACTTTTTTTTGTATTTTTTTTATGTTTTTATGGCTGGCCTGAGACTGGCTTTACGTCTAATAAGCCAGCACACTACCTATTAGACCACGGCGACCCCTTAATGTTAATTTTATAAATACAGTTTAAAGTCGACTCTGAACGACTTTACATGAAAATTTTATTTTACTTTCAAAGTCTTTGCCAAAAATCTGCTGAGAAGAAGTCGCCGAAGAAATATGATGCCTGACCTGGGGTTTGAACTGTGGCTTTACGTCTAATAAGCCAATATACTACCTACTAGACCACGGCGTCTTTACTTATCAAAAATTGTGAATTTTCTTAAAATTTTCTTCAAACATAATACCAAATAAATAAGGGAAGTCTGAATTCGATAAAGCCAGATCCCGCTCATTACATGTATCCCCAATATCATGTGATGGCAAACCAGATTAAATTATGTTTTAACACTAAAGCTTAGACTCTGTCTAATAATCACGTTTGCTGCAGATGTTAATCATCAATCAGCTTTTAAAAGATTTCTTTTTTTGGGCATTATAAACTAATTAATAAGTGACTCATAATGCGAGTATTCTTGTTAAATACTCTACCAATTTAAGTGTTAGAGAAACACTTGTGAGTATAATTTATTTAACAAGAAGAAGAAGAACCCTTCGTTATGTCTAGGCAACCTTAATAATTTTCAGATATTATTTATGCTTCTTTGGCTCAACTCCACCAGCATCTCAGATTTCATATTTAGATTTCATTTAAAGCGTCTAATGCATCACCACAGAGAGCCAGAGAACATTCATTTTTACAGGTGTAACGAATTCATAATAAAAATTCAACACAAACTTCAGCAGCCGAAAAAAAAGCAAAAAATCTAATCTTGATTTCTGTGATTCTGTTTAAAAAAAATTGTTAAAAAATTAACTTTGCAAACATAAAAGTTTTGTTGCTTTCTTTCATTTTCCTTAAGTGTTGAAATAAACCAAAGGAAAGACTACTTAAGCTTGAAGAGTAATTTCATATGCTCGTAAGATTTGCCATTGAGATAGAACATCATCTGACTCTAGAGACTCATACAAACACAAAGCAGAACAGATCAGACCAGACAGACAAACACACAGAGTAAGTATTAGTTGGACAACCAGCGAACTTAGTTGGTTTCTAACATCAAATCACCACATCACATGTTGTAATACGACTACACTTGTACTAGAACATCTCCAATATATTGTACGACCATGTCTGCTACAACATTTTCAAATCAAACTGTGTGACCCACACACTAAAAAAATGAAGCAAAAAGAAAGAGAACCCAGTAACACTAACAGAAGAAATTACTAAAGAAACAGCAGCTGAATCGGTCAGCAATAAAATGGTCAGATAAACAACAAAAAAAGGGCCAAAAATAGAAGACTGACCGTTGAAAGTAGCCGTGTTACAGCCTCTGGTAAATCTCTAATAAATTTGAGTACAACGAAATGAAATGAAATAAAATTAAACTGATTAAGATTCGCTGTTAAGTTGCTGATATTTTGACGATGAGAAACTACTGCCGGCAGTGGTCGTCATAGGGAATGCCATGTTCGCACACTGTTTTGTAAAAGGAAAATTAAATGTGATCTCAGACTAGTTTAGGTTAGTTTCTTTCAAAAAAAAAAAAAACTTTTGAAAGAAAACTTACAGGATGGCTGACATGTATTGCAACAAACTTCAGGTTGTTATCATTTGTAAACCGGTCTTCTGACAGCTGTCAGATGCCTGACAATGACAATGACAGTTCATTTTATTATTTACAAGCTTACAAAAGCATTTCGATCTATTGCATTCAGAAAAAAAGTTATTCGTGATGGAATTGCTTTATATTTGGCTGGAAAACCACAGATGGCTATCAATAGAGCCCTCCAGCATTTAAATGTGAATAAAGCTTTTGCTTCTCGCGCCATTACTCGTTACCGTGATACTGGCAGTGTCGCATCGCGTCCAAAAAGTGGACGAAAAGAAACGCTAATAACTCTTGAAATGATCCGAAAAGTGAAGGCCAGATTTAATCGAAATCCATAACGCAGTGGTAGAAAAATTGCTCTTGAGTTGAACATATCGCAAGAATTTATGCAACACATATTGAAAACTGAGCTTGGACTAAAGCAATTGAAGTTCCAAGAAGTGCAAGAGCTCACCGATGGACAAAAAAAAATTAGACTGGAAAGAGCCAAGGAGTTACACTTCGCTTGCACGAAAGTGGCCAGTTACCGAATTTGGTTTTCTCCGATGAGAAGCCATTTCAAATTAAGCAGTTTGAGAACAAACAAAATGATCGGGTTTACTTGCCAAAGAGGTCAGCTGAATATTTACACCTGCTACTGGCCACCAGAACTCAAGCGCCACCGAGGGTAATGGTGTAAGCCGCCGTAACGGTCGATGGTTCCTCCCCGCTCGCATTAATCGACCGTGGGGTCAAAATAAATGCAACATTTTTTACTTTTGAACAATAAAATTCAAAAAAAAATTTTTAAAATATAGATCATTACTTTGTTGTATTATATATCAGCCACCCTGTAAGCTGCTGTGCACCACTGTTCATAACTTTATGTAAACAACAACAATTGCTGTTCTTTGTAGCTCCTTTGCATAAAAAATAACAATTATTCAAGAGATCTTAGTAACGGAAATCTTCAAACAAAGATTACTTTCTTCAAACATACCGCGTCTTCACGCAAGACTAACTGAATTTTACTAACTCAGTTACCTGCTTTTGCTTGCCTTTTATATGGCGAGTGTTCATGACTTCGTTTGTGTACAAAATTTGTGTTTCTCATTTCTAATCATTTCTGCATACCTACTATAGCGTGTCTACTTAATAAAACTAACTTTTATTCCTCATTTTCAAAAGGCGAAATAAAAAAAAGAGACACTTGTTGCTGTTCTTTAGCGTTGTAATTTAACACCATCATTTATTTCCTTTCCATTTCATCTCTCCCTGCTCTCCTCTTGACCCCTATTTCTTTTTTTTATTTTTATTTTGACTATGTTTTCTACAACTTGCCACGTCTTTTTTTGTTGTTGTTTATCCCTCTATTAAAAGTGCAACTGGGATAAACTTCTTCGGTAGTTTATTTGAAATGTTAAAGCAGCAGTAATCGCAACATTGGTAAGTAAGTTAAGGCAACTGAAATGAAAATATTTTATAGCAGAAACAGAAAAAAAAAGAAGAATTTTATGTTGATTTGCCAAGTGATTTCACTCACTCAACTTCACTCACTGCAACGCAAATCAAAAAAGATTAAAAACTTTCGCGCTAAAGAGGAAGGAAATCTTATGAAAAGAATCTCAAAAAAGAAATTAAAAACTGCTTAAGAAAGGTTGGCTAAATTATATTAGAAGAACGAATGAATAGCCAACAGCAGGAATGGTAGTAGTAGAAGTAGTAGTAAGAGTAGTAGTATTAATAGCAATACTAATAGCAGTAACAGCAGTAGTAGTAATAGTAATAGTAATAGTAATAGTAATAGTAATAGTAATAGTAATAGTAATAGTAATAGTAATGTAATAGTAATAGTAATAGTAATAGTAATAGTAATAGTAATAGTAATAGTAACTAGTAATAGTAATAGTAATAGTAATAGTAATAGTAATAGTAATAGTAATAGTAATAGTAATAGTAATAGTAATAGTAATAGAATACTAGTAATAGTAATAGTAGTAATAGTAATAGTAATAGTAATAGTAATAGTAATAGTAATAGTAATAGTAATGTAATAGTAATAGTAATAGTAATAGTAATAGTAATAGTAATAGTAATAGTAATAGTAATAGTAATAGTAATAGTAATAGTAATAGTAATAGTAATAGTAATAGTAATAGTAATAGTAATAGTAATAGTAATAGTAATAGTAATAGTAATAGTAGTAGTATTACTAGTATTTAGTAGTTTGGAAATAAAAATTAAAAGTTTAATTACAATTAAATTATAAAAGCAAAAACCACAACAACAGCAATAACATGTGTATGTGCAAAAGAAATTATGACTTTCAGTTGAACAACAGGAAGGAGAATAGTTTATAAGTAAACCGCGATAACAAATCAACCCAATAAAACCTAGCAACAGCAGACACATCTCCTAAGCTTATCACTTGACTTTTCACATCATCATCACCATCACCAGCATCACAATCATCATCATCAGCAACATGTAATAAAATGTTGCAGACTGCTTAACAAGAAAACAAATGCAAAGAAAAGGAATAAAAAGGCAATCATCATTAAGTTTATTATTGGGTGGGGGATTATTGGTCCAGGAATAAAAAGTTAAGATTCGTTGCAACCACAAAAAAACCATCTTGAATTTCATATAATAAAACACATTTGTCGCTTAGGTTTTCGAGAGAAGTAAAAAAATATTTAAGAATTTCTAAAACGGAAATCATATGAAGGAGTTTTTGCATCTCGTAAGTGCTATTACAGTGGCTAAGCTTAATGAAAATTTAATAAAATTGTCACAGACGTGGTAGTGCGAAGACTTACAAATCGAGATTTGAGGTAAAGATTTACGTGGTGTAATACTCAGCTAGTATTCAATTCGCCGTAGTCTAGTAGGCAGTGCTACATCATTACTGAGTTGTACGGCAGAGGCTGCTATTGCCTATTCAGATGATAATAGTACAATCTGAGAATCACTCCCTACGCTTGATTTCCATACTGACAGAATTTTTGCTGAAGGGCCAAGAACAGGAAACAAAATCAGTGATAATATCGAAAGTAATGTGAATGGCTGATATCTGTGATCCAATGTAAAGATATTGGTACTACTGCCTGACCAATCCTGATAGACTCTTGCTCAATAACGCAAAAGCCACCAGTAACATCTCGCTTGGTACGCCCAATGATGTCAATGTTCACAATCCACAGCATACTTCATTAGTACAGTATACAACAGAGTAGTCGCCGTAGTCTAGTAGGCACTTACTTACGTAATTGGCCATAACAACCCGATTAACGGATTTCGGCCTGCCGCAACACATCCTTCCAGGCGCTTCTGCTTCTTGCGCGCCTACGCCAATTGGTCACACCAATCGATGAAGGGACTTCCTTTATTTGGTGCTTCCAACGGATACAAGGTCGTCCTCTTCGCCGACTTCCGCAGATTCCCGCATCAAATACTCGTCTCGCCAGAGCATCCTCCTCCATTCGAACAACATGACCGAGCCAGCGCAGCCGCTGGATATTAATACGCTGTACAACGTCCATGTCGTTGAGGAGCTCATACAGCTCACTGTTGTATCGGATGCGAAAATCATCGCCAACTCGCACTGGACCGAAGATCTTACGTAGGACTTTTCTCTCGCAGCTGCATCAGTTCTTAATAGGGTCCATGCTTCTGCGCCATAAAGAAGCACGGGTAGGATGAGCGTCTTGTAGAGTATTAGTTTCGTCTTGCGAGAGAGGTCTCTGCTACTCAATTGCCTATTGAGACCATAATAGCACCTCTTGGCAAGAGTAATCCTGCGCTTGATCTCCAGACTGACATCATTTTCGGTAGTAACGGCGGAGCCAAGGTAAATGAATTCCTTTACTGTATCAAAAGTATAGTTATCAGCCGTAATTTGTGAATCAATACGCCGCACGGCTCTACTTGTCGATAACATATACTTCGTTTTGCCCTCATTTACTGCCAGACCCATCTTCTTACACTCCCGTTCAATAGCACTAAAGGCAGCAGTGACATCTCGTTTGGTACGCCCTATGATGTCGATGTCGTCAGCGTACGCAAGCAACTGGACGCTTTTTTGAAAAATAGTAGCATTGCGATGCACTCCCGCCTTTCGCAGAACACTCTCCATGACGGAGTTGAAGAGGTCGCATGATAAGGGATCGCCTTGTCTGAAACCTCGCACGGTATCAAAAGGTTCGGAAAGGTCCATGCCTATCTTGACTAGCCTAGTAGGCACTGTGTTGGCTTATTAGACATAAGGTCACGGTTCAAACCCCAATTGAGACCTCTCCAGTAAAACGAAAATATGAAAAAAATATTTCTTCTGTGAGTTCCTCTCAGCGTATTTCTGGTAAAAATTTTGAGAACAAATAAAATTACCTTTAACATGGAGTTTCTTAAAAATTGTGTCGTTCGGAATCGACTTTAAACTGTAGATTCCGCCCCTCATGTATAAAATTAAAGCACACAATATAAGTGGTATCAGAAGCTAGGTTGTAATCCTAACTAAAGTGTTGTAATGACCAATTATGTACGTATAGTTGTAAAATTTTTATTATGAACTGACACATCTATCGTTAATTTATTCAGGCGTAATTGAAATCGATTGCTCAAAGGCTAAGTAATTTTATCTTTTAATAAGACCAATACTCAGGCAATTGCCTGTACTCATGGAAGGTGTGCCATTGCAGCTATGAAAATAGGCTGTGAGAGAAAGGAAATATGGGATATTGTTTGGGGATTTTGGATTTGAATTTGCTTAGACCACAGAAGTAGAATTCCACATACGTATAATGTCCCGACAAAGCTCAAAATAGTGTTGGTATTTGGGGTCCAAGAAAGTTTATTAAAATCATAGTTTTTCGGGGACATAATACCCTTCACGGATACAGTAGAAGCTCACAAATTAGCACCTCCATTCGCCGTGGTCTAGTGGGTAGTGTGTTGGCTTATTAGACAAAAGGCCCGGGTTCGAATCCCAGGTCAGACATCAAAACGAAAAATATTTCTTCGGCGACTTCCTCTCAGCGGATTTCTGGCAAAGACTCTGAGAGTAAAAATTGCCATGAAAAGCTTCTCAAAAATCTGTCGTTCGGAGTCGACTTTAAACTGTAGGTCCCGCCACTCATGTATAAAATTAACTCACACAACATAAGTGTTGTGAGAAGCTAGGTCGTAATCCTGACTGAAGGGTTGTAATGGCCAATTATGTATGTGCTTGTGATACAGTGTACGCTCTAAAATTTTAATTTAAAATTCTAATTTCTGAGTGTTGTTTTTACTATTTTACCACTAGAAATCACCGAATTCCTTTTATTCTGTAAAACTTAAGAGTGAAATCACAAAATTATTCGTGGTTCTAATTTGTGAGTGACTATTCTTTAAACTTTTAAAATTCAAATACGGGGTATCTAAAATGTTTACTGTACCCTGAAATTATTTTTGATCCTTCAATGAAAGCACAGCCTTTGAAATACGGAAACCATAAGGGAATTAAAATGAATTTCTTTTATGGTATTAGCATTGCCATTAAAATACTTTAGTGATGATTACAACCTAGCTTCTCACATTATTTATGTTGTGTGTGCTAATTTTAGCAGTGAGTGGCCGAACCTACAGTTTAAAATTGAATCCGAATGCAAGATTTCTTGAGAAGCTCTTCAGGGCAATTCAAACCAAAAACAATGCCTAAATTTCCAGTCCCCTAAAGCTTATATTGGCATGCAAATAAACTAAGAACAATATTTTAACTTTTAAACAAAATACAACGAGTCATCGTTAAGAAAGACTCAGAAATTTTGCTACGAGTTATTGGATGAATCCCAAATTACTTTTTACATCCATTTACTTTACTTTATTTTACTTGCCATTTTGCATTTCCCTTTTGAAAAAACGTCCCTGCTTTCCAGTCACCACTTCATAAATATTTACTCCAGTTATTTACGCCATTGTTTTTGCTGCAACATCCTGTTTATATCGCATATTAGTTTTGGTTTTTTGTTTTTTGTATAAATTTATAATTTCTTTTGTCTTTTTGTTGTTTTTTGTTGTAATGGTATTGCATGTGGCTTCGTTTATGTCGCCAAACAACAACACCAACACCACCGCCTTAAGGTATTTTTGAGTCACAACCTCAACTCAAATGACGACAAATGACTTTTAATTGCATTTCTTATGCTGCTCATAGACATGACAGACGATCTGTTGTGTTGCAAGGAACAATAATAACGACAAACAGCAGCAGCAGTTTCTTTTTTGTTTTTTTTTTATATGGTCACCACAAATAGTGGCTTTTTGTCTGATTGTTGTTGTTATTGTTGTCTTGGTTGTGTAATTATAAATGTAAATGGAATTCATGAGAAATAAAAATCTTGAGAATTAGTTTTTGATTTTGTCACTGACGCTGTTGCTGTTGTTGTTGCTGTCTTTACAGCATTTGTGACCCAAGTGCTACTCCGTATAAATGCTACAATGCTTAGAGCCAAAATGAAGCACAGAAGTTGCAGCAATAAACCCTTATAAGTACATATGTACGTACGTATGTGAAGTTTGAAATTCCAATGAATTTTTTCTTCTCATTTTTTTTTTCATTTCTCTCCATGCATTTGGTGTTTTTAATTATTTTCTATTGCAATCGGAATCTGTAAATATGTGATGAGAGTATAAGAAATTTATACACCCGCTTGTAGTAGTTAAAGGGCAATAAATGGCTGCTGTGTGCGTTGCAATTAAAAAGCAATTGAAAATTTAACGAATAGCAATGAGAATAAATTTCATACTTTATATGGCTTAAATTGAATTATTTTCTAATAAGCATTACAAAATAGTTATCGATCGCATCAAAGTGAAAAACTTACCATAACAGTCGTCAGTCATTTAGTTTGAAGCTAAGCTTAAAATCCTTCCAGTGGGTGCACAACACAAACAACACTACAAGAATAAATGTAAACAAAATACCCAAACAACAATAAACAACAATGTTTACATTTATAGAGATTTCGAGAGTCGCCGTGGTCTAGTAGGTAGTGTGTTGGCATATTAGACGTAAAAACCAGGCCAGACATCAAAACAAAAAGTACCTGAGAGTAAATAAAATTGCCATGAAAAGTTTCTCATAAAATCTGTCGTTCGGGGTCGACTTTAAACTGTAGGTCCCGCTACTCATGTATAGAATTAACACACACAACATAAGTGTTGTGAGAAACTAGGTCAATAATCCTGACTGATGTTGTCTAATGACCAATTCGCCTTGAACATTTATCCTGCCATATAACAAGCAAAACAAAGCAGGTGATTGAGTTAGTGAAATTCAGTCAATCGTGTGTGAAGAGAGCAATCGTGGTATTAAAATCTCCGTTACAAACATCTGTCGTATAATTACTTAGTCATTATTATTGTTTATGAAAAGGGTATAAACAGAGGCATTAAAACAAAGCAATTGTTGTTGTTTACATCAAGTTGTGAGCCGTGGCACATGGAATTGTGCGAGCAATAAAGAAATTTAATTGCAACTAAACACAAATTTTTTTTTTTTATTGTATTTGCAACCTACGAGCAGATATTTTAAACATTTTTAATAGGTAAAAGCGTAACAATATCCATTGTTATGAAACCTATTGGGACGTTCTGCAACAAAGCTCTCAAACACAGTTGAACACACACCTCTTTTAGAAACCATATTTCTTATTGTTCGCAAACATATACAAGGTCCAAGGAATCAATATCTACAGGCTTAAAGGGTATCTCTGAGCGTTACCAAGGTGGAATATTCTTCTTGTTGTGAACAACACATTGGCAGAAAAACCTTCGTCCCATTCAGGCCTTAAAATTTGATGGTAATGTAAGACGATCTACTCAGGAGAAACCATGAATAACAAAGTAAATAAGGGAACGATCCACAAGCTCTCTGGGTGGCGTGTCACTTGAAGTGCAGTGACTTTAATAAAATGATGGGGAGGGTGAAACGGAACTTCTGAAGGTTAAATTGTGAGAAGGTAGACAGCGTCAAAGGTGTGAAATTCTTACCCAACAGATGATTCTGAGAAATCGGTGGATACAGCAGCCTACATCTCTTGAATAACATCTGCTTTTCCGCCACGTTGATGTGAAAAATGGGAAGCAACAGAACATGGTTTGCCTCGAAAGTACCATAAACAGTTAACCAGATTCCGAACAACAGATTTTTAAGAAAATTATCATTGCAATTATATAGGGTGGATGATTTAAAAGTTTAAATTTAAAACTGCAATAAAGCAAAAACTGTTTCAAATTTTTCCACAAGCCGCACCAAACAGTCACTCGTATGCCTAAAATACGGCAATTTTGTTTATTAACGTACGCACCAAAATGAAAATAATGGTCCAAATTTAAACCGATAGATGGCCCCCCGATATTTATTTTCGAAATTTTTTGCCAGAAACTTACTGAGCGGAAATTGCTGAAGATAGTTTTCATGTTTCGTTTTGTTTGATATGTCTTGTCTGGTGTCTGAACCATCTGAAAGGAACTATCTGAAAAGGTGTTCTATTTTTTAAAAAAAGATTGTAAACCCTCAGTTAGTATGGGACTGCTATCCATCAAAATCACCCCGACGTCCTACGATACAAGCATTCCAGAACCACTGATTGCGACGTCTAGAGCGTTATGTGTTTAGCAATTCTATCGTTACTCTGTCATATATTCATCGTCTTTCTGTAACACTCGCCTGAAAACGTGTGGATCTACACGTTCTTATAGATCTACACGTTATTGTGGATGTAGTTGCTCTAACGACGCAAAAATTTTTTTCGTGATAATGGGGCTACTTAAATGTTTCTCCAATTTCTTTTTACTTTTTCTAGGGATTAATATTCATCGGGCTCATTAGAACAAAATTGTTTGGAAGATATTACCACAACTGTAATTGAATTTATCTTCGCCGAGCCATATTGCTTTAGAAGATGTATTTGAGACGTATAAACTTAAAATATCGGGTCCGCCATCTAACGTTTTTTTTGCTCATTTTGTGAATGGCAACAATTAGCTCATGTCTGATTTAACAGATAATTAGTTTTATCCCTCCGCTGAACGAATATTGACCATCTAATGCGTTTTCGCTTTGCTAAGTGGGCCTGCGATCGACTTACAGAAGATGCCGATTTTGGCAAAAAAATTTTTTTTTTTAGATGAAGCTCATTTTGAAATCCCGCACGCATACATTGAAAAGCCGGCGCACTCAAAACGAGTCACTGTTTGGTGGGGATTTTGTTTCAGAGGCATAATTGGGCAATTTTTCTTCGAAAATAAGCAAGGAGTGGCCGTTATAGTCGATGGTGATCGTTATCGGGCCATGTTGAACGAATTTTTGATAACGAAAATTGAAGAGGAGGATATTGGCAATATTTGCTTTCAACAGGACGGCGCTACGTGTCACACAGCCGAATCTACACGCGATGTTTTGCGCCCTGTTTTTGAAGATTGCATTATCAGCCGCAGATCTGATGTCGTTTGGCAACCTCGGAGCTGTGAATTGACATCGTTGGACTATTATGTGTGGTATGCCGCCAAGCCAGAGACAATGGACGCTTTAAAGGACAATATTCATGAAGCCATTGGTGAAATACAGCTGCACACAATCGATAATGTGCTTAAAAATTTGGACCGATTATGTAGGCTACTGCATGGCCAGCCGAGGCAGCCTTTTGAATGAAATTATTTTCCATTATTAACTGGAAGGATTGTACTTTCAAATAAAAAAAGAAATTTGAGAAAAGCATTTTCAAACAAAAAAAGTTCTTTGGCGGACCCTTTATTAAAGAAAATATTAAATCACATACAATAATTAATAACAATTAAATGAAAATGACATCACATTACATAGGGCATTGCATTATCATTAAAAGCCATGGAACACCCTCTTATTGCAGCATTTAAATTCTCAAATCATCATCAATTTCTACATTCCATTCGCTATCAAAACATTCTCATTCGATTGTATTCTCAACTTAAATTGAATTCGTTTCAGTATTGTTGCCATGATTTCAGATTTATTTTCATTAATTATTGTCTCAATTTGCAGGCATTATGTACGTACGTCTGTCCAACGGCGGTAGTTAAATACACGCGGTTACCAATGGGTAACTCGGAATGCCGAGTCTATTGTTGTCATTTGTAGTTGTCATCAATTATAATTTGTTTTCAATCATGAAAGTGTTAAATTCTTGCATGCAGCATGCAGCACCCTCTGTTTAAGCTGCATTAATTGATCCCGCATATTGAAGTGTTATGCATGTGTTATGGGTAAATGACCCGGATTTTAATTCTGTCATAAAAAATTCTTCAGTTTTCTTCGAAAGATTTCTTTTAAAAGATTAACTCCACATAACATGAAAGGGTTCCCAAATTATATTGTGATTCAATGAGTTAAATTATAAATTATGTTGGACAAAAGCAATTCATTTCTAAATTGTTCTATTGTTTGGCAACAATTGTACAATCTTACAATCCAACAATTAGAAAATCATTGAACACAATAAAATAACGTACGGGAGAGTAAGAAACTGTTCTTATTAAGCCATTCCGAAATTGTTCCAGAAGTGAAGAATTTTTTTTTTATATTTTAAAAGCAGAAAACAAGAACGAGAAGTAAATATGTCAGTTAAGGTAAACGTTAATCTTCACTAGAGATTTTTTTGCGACTCATAAGCATTCATGAAATTTTAGTTATAAGTGAGTGAAATTTAACTAGGTACTCTGCTTGATTCATACTCACTACAACGTTGATTTATAAGTACAGGTTGCAATGAGTAAGCGTATAACGTTGACATCAAGCTCATACCATTCGAACTATGTTTGATTCATAACTTTAGAAAAATACTTATAACTTGAGTGACCCTACTATGTAGAGTCGAAAGGAACAACATCATACGTTATGTTGAGTATAAAAATATGATGAGTCCGTCAAACTTTGAAGAGGAATAGAGGTTCCATAATGTTAAAATAACTATGGATGCGTATAAAAATAGGGGAATGATTGTATGATTCGATTCTACTGATCTTATTGAATACTCATTACTGATCTCTGATCTTGACCTGTAATATGTGTATAAAATCATAAATATATGAAGGTATTTGAGAGCCGCCGTGGTGTAGTAGTATTGGCTTCTTAGATGTGAGACCTCGGTTAAAGCAACGAACAAAAGAATATTTCTCGGGCGACTGCCTGTCAGCAGGTTACTGGCAAAAACTCTCAAATTAACTAAAATCGCCATGAAAAGTCTCTCACAATTCTATTGATCGGATTCGACTTAAAACTCTAAGTCCCGCCTATCATGTATAAAATTGACACACCCATCGTCAGAAATGGTGTGAGAAGTTAGGTCATAATCCTGACTGAAGATTTGTAATGACAAATTATGCACATATGTAAAGGACTATACATTTCGTGGTTTCAAAAGTATGGAACTGGAATTCAGCATCTGTCAAACTAAGTTATGGAACCAATTTTTTTCTTTTTAATTGAAAGTCTGACATTTGACGAAA
>CM025792.1:88178994-88210850 GCA_014635995.1 Sarcophaga peregrina | reverse complement strand
TGTTAGATTTTATTTAATCTTAGAGCTTTTGCCAGACCAGTGCCGAAAGGAAGTTCAATTTAATGTTACACTTAATGGATAGCCTAAGTTAAGTTATATCCGCATAATTTTGACTTGAGCCGCATTAAATATAAAATAATTTCAACCTTCTCTCAAGCATAGAATAATTGAATTGTCATAAAACATCATCATTTTAAACTTTTGTCGTCAAAAAAAAAACGAACTCATTTTAAATGGGGCGTTAAAATCAATGTCATTAAACACTTCATAGGCTGGCTGGCTGGCTGACTGGCTGTCTGGCATACCTTAAACAACCAACTCAAAAACTGAAACAAAAACTGAAACAAAAACTGAAACCAAAAAAATTCCGTCGCTTTTAAATACATTTCGAGGTGTTTGACAATTAATTGCAATTTACTACGCCCAACAACACCAACTCTTATTAGCGTATGAGGAATAATTTTTTTTCTTCACATTTTTTTTTTTTCCAAGTAAGCAACTAAGTGAGTGAGAGTGAGTGAGTGTGTGACAGTTTTATTGGTTATCAAAATGTTTTATGAGCTTAAAGCACGTGACAAGATACTTACGTACATACGTACGTACGTACGTACATTTGCAAAAGGAACGAAGAGAAATCTTTACAAAAGTCTTTGTGTGTGTGTGATAGCATTTTGGGTACGAGTGAGTATAACAACAACAACAACAAGTAAACAATGTTGGTTAAAAATTTTGATAAGAAAAGGAAACATCGTGTAGATTATAATGTGATGATACTGTCGTTCGTCTGTCGTTCGTGCTAGTACGGGCTTATTTGCATGCAACAATATTGTAGACAAAAACAAAGACAAAGACGACGACGACGACGTCATCCAACTACGAAGAAGATGCCAATCTTAATGTCCACCCACACAATGTAAACAATGCAATTGCAATCGAAAGGAAGGAAAGAACATCATCTACGCAATAAAGGAAAGGAAAGCAAAGATAAAAAATAAAATAAAAAAAAGGAAAAGATTTTTATTAAGTTGTGGTTCGAAAGACAGTGTTGGTTATGGGTAAAAAGTATTTCCGATTGAAGTGAGGTGTTAGGGGAAAACAACTAATGCGGTTTCTACTGCAGTAACACACTTCTAAATTAACAGTAGCCGTAGTGTAATCAGCGTTACCGCTGGAAATTTTTAAGAAGTCGCATCAAAAGGGGATTTTGAAAAAAAGTCGCACGAAAAGTGTATTTTTGCAGTAAAAAGGGGAAACATTTTTAACGAAAAGAAAATGTCTATAGTCTAGGCTATAGTCTAGTCCTATAGTCAAGTCTCTAGTCTAGTCTATAGTCTAGGCTATAATCTCCAGTATAATCTATAGTCTAGTCTCCAGTATAATCTATAGTCTAGTCTCTAGTCTAGTCTATAGTCTAGTATTTAGTCTAGTCTACAGTCTAGTATTTAGTCTAGTCTCTAGTCTAGTATTTAGTCTAGACTATAGTATAGTCTATAGTATAGTCTAGAGTCTAGTCTATAGTATAGTCTATAGTATAGTCTAGAGTCTAGTCTATAGTATAGTCTATAGTATAGTCTATAGTATAGTCTATAGTCTAGTCTAGAGTCTAGTCTATAGTCTAGTCTATAGTCTAGTCAAGAGTCTAGTCTATAGTCTAGGCTATAGTCTAATCTATAGTCTAGTCTCCAGTCTAGCCTATAGTCTAGTCTATAGTCTAGTCTATAGTCTAGTCTATAGTCTAGTCTATAGTCTAGTCTATAGTATAGTCTATAGTCTAGTCTATAGTCTAGTCTATAGTCTAGTCTATAGTCTAGTCTATAGTCTAGTCTATAGTCTAGTCTATAGTCTAGTCTATAGTCTAGTCTCCAGTCTAGCCTATAGTCTAATCTATAGTCTAGTCTACAGTCTAGCCTATAGTCTAGTCTATAGTCTAGTCTATAGTCTAGTCTATAGTCTAGTCTATAGTCTAGTCTATAGTCTAGTCTATAGTCTAGTCTATAGTCTAGTCTATAGTCTAGTCTATAGTCTAGTCTATAGTCTAGTCTATAGTCTAGTCTATAGTCTAGTCTATAGTCTAGTCTATAGTCTAGTCTATAGTCTAGTCTATAGTCTAGTCTATAGTCTAGTCTATAGTCTAGTCTATAGTCTAGTCTATAGTCTAGTCTCCAGTCTAGGCTATAGTCTAATCTATAGTCTAGTCTCCAGTCTAGCCTATAGTCTAGTCTATAGTCTAATCTATAGTCTAGTCTATAGTCTAGTCTATAGTCTAGTCAAGTCTATAGTAGTCTATAGTATAGTCTATAGTATAGTCTATAGTCTAGTCTTTAAACACAGAAATAAACCAAAAAAAGCGAAAGAAACAAACAAAAAAAAGAAACCAAATTCGAATCCGAATCAGAATATAAATATTTCTTCATTTACTTCTGCTTCTTGTTCTTCTTTTCATATCTTTAGCAAATGCTCCAATTCTAAACTGCTCTGCTAAACATCATCCATCCAGCCATCTTAGCCATCCATCCATCCATCCGCTTAAGCAAAATTGTCCATTCGGTTGACAAAAATTCAATGCAGATGACAAAGACGCGCGTTGTTGTCGATGTGTCTCTTCAACGACAACGCAAACTGCCAGCCAAGGAACAGGAGACTTGAAAACATCATCACCATTAACATCACAAAACAACAACAACAACAACGACTCTTTTTCTCCAGGTTTTTTTTTTTGCTTCTCTTCTCGTCGATTTGATCGATGCGTTCAGTTTTATTGTGCCGTTGCTTTTTATGTCTGAATATTTTTGTTGTAGTGGATCGATTCGTTCGTTTTTTTTTGTCGTTTTCCCCATTTTAATATCCATCCCTGTGTCGTCTGTGTTTTGGTTGTGTTACGAATTTATTTCTTGTCTTCATTCGTGTTTGTTTTCATTCTGATTGCCTTGCGTACTACTACAAAACGAGGATATGTTTTGTTTGATGCATGGTTTGATGACAAATGTTCATACATGTCTGCGGAGAAAGCGATGTTGGAGCAGTAGAAAGAGTTTTTGGTTCGATATATGAACCGTGTTCTGTTTGATACACGGAATGGTGATAAATCCTTGTACATAATTACTCAGAAAGCAATCTTGAAGCAGTAGAAGGAGTTGTTGGTTTCAGAATGTAATATTTTGAGCTCATGGGGAAACGCAGAAGTTTCTTCCAAGTCGTCGTAGTTTAGTTAATAGACGTAAGGCCCGGGTTCCAATCCGAGATCAGACATCAAAACGAGACCAAGTATGAAAAATATTATAGGGACAACCTCCTTTCAGAAGATTTCTGGCATAAGCCAAAAATCCAAGCGCGAAAATCAATGCCATCGATAGATGTCCGGCATTCAATTTGGATAGGAATTACATAAGATATGTAGGTCATAGGCAATACTATCTGATAGATAGGTTGCCAGTCGAGCACTCGGTTCTTACAGGGTTTAATTGAAAATAGTTTGGGACTGTTAGGGAACTGAATCCCTTAGGTAGGCAAAATATGTTTACTCTCTGCTGTGTCCCTTATCATACATACCCATTTAATTGATCTTTACAACCATTTAGCCAGGATTACAACCTAGTTTCTTATACCACCTATGTTGTGTGTGTTAATTTTATGCATGAGTGGTAGACCTGCAGTTTAAGAGTTTAAGGTCGACTCTGAACGACAAATTCTTGATTTGGTTCATGGTTCTGCGCCGCAATAAAAGTATCGGGAAATTAGCCACCTGTAGAGAATAAGATTCTTCGTACAAAGAGGTCTCTGCTACTCAATCGCCTATTGAAACCATAACAGCCTCTGTTGATAAGAATGATCCTACTGCCGAAGGCTGCCTTATATACTTTAATTAATAATTGATCATTACAATCCAGAACTGCAACCTAGTTTCTTACACCACCTATGGAGGGACTTACAGTTTAAAGTTTACTCCAAAGGACAGATTTTTGAGAAACTTTTCACTTTTATTAGATGTGGGGCCACGATTCAAACCACCCGGTAAAACATCTTGAACAAAACGAAATATAAAAAACATTACTTCGGCAACAGCCTCTAAGCGGATTTCTGGCAAAAACTCGTAGAGAAAATCAAATTGCCATGAAAACTCTAACATTCGGAGTCGACTTTAAACTGTAGGTTCTGCCATTCATGGATAAAATTAACACATACTGCGTTAATGTTCTGAGAAGCTAGGTCGTGTTCCTGACTGAAGGGTTGAAATGACCAATTATTTATGTATGTATGTATGAAGCCTCATAATAAGGAAATAGGAAAACTAAGACGAAAACTTTGTTCGTTTAACCAGGGGTTTGTGGCTGCACTATTTAATTATATTATCAATCCAGCTAGGACAACATTTAGAAGTCTGGACAGACTTTGTTACGTAAAAATTTGGAAAACACTTTGAATCAATCTTAAAGCCTTGTGGAAAACTGAGGAGAGAGTCACGTTGGCTCTTTTTGCCCTCTATCTAACCGGATTCTTTGGTCAATTCTATAGTCTAGTCTATAGTCTAGTCTATAGTCTAGTCTATAGTCTAGTCTATAGTCTAGTCTATAGTCTAGTCTATAGTCTAGTCTATAGTCTAGTCTATAGTCTAGTCTATAGTCTAGTCTATAGTCTAGTCTATAGTCTAGTCTATAGTCTAGTCTCCAGTCTAGGCTATAGTCTAATCTATAGTCTAGTCTCCAGTCTAGTCTATAGTCTAGTCTATAGTCTAATCTATAGTCTAGTCTATAGTCTAGTCTATAGTCTAGTCTATAGTCTAGTCTATAGTATAGTCTATAGTATAGTCTATAGTCTAGTCTATAGTATAGTCTATAGTCTAGTCTATAGTCTAGTCTATAGTCTAGTCTCCAGTCTAGGCTATAGTCTAATCTATAGTCTAGTCTCCAGTCTAGCCTATAGTCTAGTCTATAGTCTAGTCTATATATAGTATTTAGTCTAGTCTACAGTCTAGTATTTAGTCTAGTCTCTAGTCTAGTATTTATACTATAGACTATACTATAGTCTAGAGTCTAGTCTATAGTATAGTCTATAGTATAGTCTAGAGTCTAGTCTATAGTATAGTCTATAGTATAGTCTAGAGTCTAGTCTAGAGTCTAGTCTATAGTCTAGTCTATAGTCTAGTCAAGAGTCTAGTCTATAGTCTAGTCTATGGTATAGTCTATAGTCTAGTCTACAGTCTAGCCTATAGTCTAGTCTATAGTCTAGTCTATAGTCTAGTCTATAGTCTAGTCTATAGTCTAGTCTATAGTCTAGTCTATAGTCTAGTCTATAGTCTAGTCTATAGTCTAGTCTATAGTCTAGTCTATAGTCTAGTCTATAGTCTAGTCTATAGTCTAGTCTATAGTCTAGTCTATAGTCTAGTCTATAGTATAGTCTATAGTATAGTCTATAGTATAGTCTATAGTCTAGTCTATAGTCTAGTCTATAGTCTAGTCTATAGTCTAGTCTATAGTCTAGTCTATAGTCTAGTCTATAGTCTAGTCTATAGTCTAGTCTATAGTCTAGTCTCTAGTCTAGTCTATAGTCTAATCTATAGTCTAGTCTCCAGTCTAGCCTATAGTCTAGTCTATAGTCTAGTCTATAGTATAGTCTAGAGTCTAGTCTAGAGTCTAGTCTATAGTATAGTCTATAGTATAGTCCTATAGTATAGTCTATAGTATAGTCTAGAGTCTAGTCTATAGTCTAGTCTATAGTCTAGTCTAGTCTATAGTCTAGTCTCCAGTCTAGGCTATAGTCTAATCTATAGTCTAATCTATAGTCTAGTCTCCAGTCTAGCCTATAGTCTAGTCTATAGTCTAGTCTATAGTCTAGTCTATAGTCTAGTCTATAGTCTAGTCTATAGTCTAGTCTATAGTCTAGTCTATAGTCTAGTCTATAGTCTAGTCTATAGTCTAGTCTATAGTCTAGTCTATAGTCTAGTATATAGTCTAGTATATAGTCTAGTATATAGTCTAGTCTATAGTCTAGTATATAGTCTAGTCTATAGTCTAGTCTCTAGTCTAGTATGTAGTCTAGTCTACAGTCTAGTCTGTAGTCTAGTCTATAGTCTAGTCTGCAGTCTAGTCTATAGTCTAGTCTATAGTCTATAGTCTAGTCTATAGTCTAGTATATAGTCTAGTCTGTAGTCTAGTATATAGCCTAGTCTATAATATAGTATATTGTCTAGTCTATAGTCTAGAAAAAATACTTTTAAAAAAAGGGGGAAAAAAGGTCAAAAATCTTGAAAAGTGTCAGATTTAGTTCATTTTAGTAAGGGGGCGTAAAAGTGGCTAGGTCGCTGAGAAAAAGTGTCAAATGTGCGACTTTAGTCGCTCAACGGTAACGCTGAGTGTAATAGAGTGTGTTAGCTTATCAGACATGAATCCATGGTTCAACACCAGGCTAAGACATGGCGAACAAACTAAAAAACAAAAAAAATTCTTCGACTCTTTCCTAAAAGTCTATTGCCAAGTTCTCTGAGAGTAAAATTAAATTGCCATGAAAAGCATGTCAAAAATTTGTCATTCGAAATTGATTTAAAACTGCAAGTCCCTCCGCTCTAGGATAAAATTAACTTACACAACATAGGTGGCGTGAATAGTAGGTTGTAATCCCTACTACAGGGTTGTAAAGACCGATTAAGTAAGCAAGTACGATTTGAATTCCTTGTCAAAATAATATTAGCCCTGCAAATAGAAGTGCATTTAAATTCTCGGTTACTTTTGGATTTCAAACTTAGTAAGAAGAGTGGAGTAGCGAATTTACACTTAAGATAGTATTGTTACGAAAATAAATAATCTAGACATTGGTGTTTTGCTTTTTTACCGCTACCGTAGTCTAGTAGGTAGTGTGTCGGCTTATTAGACGTAGAGCCAGGGTGCGAGCCCCAGATTAGGCATCAAAACAAAAAGGTTTTCTTCGACAATTTCCTCTCAGCAGATTTCTGGCAAAAGCTCTGAGAGTATAAATAAAAATTGTCATGAAAAGTTTCTGAAAAAAATTTGTCGTTCGGAGTCGACTTTGAACTGTAGGTTCCGCCACTTATGTATTAACACACACAACATAAGTGGTGTGATAAACTGACCAATTATGTATTTATGTACGTAAAACAAACAAAAAATACCAGCATAAAAAAATTATGAACAAGTAAACAAAAATACAACAGCAAACAGCAGCTTAAAAAAAATGGTTAACAAGTAAACAAAATTACAACAACAAACTCTACAGGAATAAATGTAAACAAAATACACAAACAACAATAATGAAACAACGATTTTGGCATTTATAGAGATTTCGAGAAGGCGAAGCCAAGAACATTCACCATAAAAAACATCCATCAGACTGTTCATTCTGCCATATATAAGGTAAGGCAAACCAGGCCATAGAGTTAGTGAAATTCAGTCAGTGTTGTGTGAAGACGTAGTGTATTTAAGAGAGTAATTGTGGTTTGGAGATATGCGGTACAAAAAACTGTTAAATAATTGCCTAGTAATTGTTACTGTTTATGCAAAGGAATTACAATGAAGAGCAATTGTTGTTGTTTACATAAAGTTGTGAACAGTGGTGCCCAGAACTGTATGAATAATAAAGAATTTTAAGTAAAACTAATACAAATTTATTTTATTTTATTTGCAATTTACGAGCTCATATTTAAATGTTTTTAAAAGGTAAAAACGTAACGATATTTTCAGAAAATATTGTGGAATAAAAGCCTTTACTAAATACGGTAATAAGAAAGGCTACTGAGTATTTAAGGATAGGATTCTGATTAAGTCGTCGTTGTCTAATGAATACTGTGTTGGTTTATTAGACATAAGGCCAGGATTAAACCCCAAGCAATAGATTTCGCACATAAGAAGAAAACGAAATAAATTTTTTTCAGCGTCATCCTCCCAGCTGATTTCTGTCAAAAAATCTGAGAATAAATAAATTTGAGATGAAAATTAAAATAAATTTTCCAGAAATATGGCTTTCTATAGTCAACGAAAAAATATTTCTTCGGCGACTTTCTCTCAGCAGATTTCTGGCAAAGACTCTGAGAGTAAAAATTGCTATGAAAAGCTTCTCAAAAAGTTTTCGTTCGGAGTCGACTTTAAACTGTAGTTCCAACACTCATGTATAAAATTAAACGCACACAACATAAGTGGTGTGAGAAGCTAGGTTGTAATCCTGACTGAAGGGTTGTAATGGCCAATTATGTATGTAGTCAACCTTAAACTGTAGATTCCTCTAAACATGGATTACATCAACACACACAACATGTCTGATGAGAGAATCTTGGTAGTAATCCTGACTACAGAGTTGTAATAGCGAAGTGAGTAAGATTTTAATTCCTTGCTGAATAATAGCATAAGCCTTGCTAAGCACATTGTACTTAAATTCTCGATTTTTTCTGGGATCAAAAACCCAGAAACCTCTACATTTTAATAAACAAATTAGACAAAGTACTGACTAATGATGGTTGTTTAGGTAGACATCGTTTAAAAAATAAGGAAAGTGATCCCAAACAATGGACCGTAATCCTGTTTTACAAGTTAAGCTCGAAATGATATTTTCCACCAACGAATGTCCAAACTCTTCGAAGTGTATTTTGAAAATTTGGTTTAAGAAAAATAATTCAAAATCCCTTGAATTATTTTGGTTTTAATTTAAATCTCATTTCTAAATTGAAATATGATTTCGAAAATTGTAAACGATTTCCCAGCAATTGCAATTCGGCTTACAATTGTATTTTTGCGGATGGGGCTTAGTTACGATGTTACTGATGGTGATGGTGATGATGCGGATGATGCTGATGGTAAATATTTGTTTAAGGCTGCATTTATTGTTAATAATGTTGTTCGTATTGCATGTTGCACGGCATTTAACGCCAATGATATGTTTTTGTCACCTGGCTGTTCCTATGCTTTTTTTGTTTTTTTTTCGTGTGTTTTTCCATCTTCCCGGGAGTGTGTATGCCAACGAACCATTAAGACAACAATCTGTCTCTATTGAATTAAAGTTAATACACAGTATTTATGATTCTCAAAACATCAAATACGACAATTTTGTTTATTAACATACCCCCTAGGGATGCCAATTTTTCCCGGGATTTTTCGGAATTTCCGGGATTGTGAATTCATATGAATTTTGACCCTGCAAAAGGTTCTGAAAAAAATATTCTATGTCACTCGACTTCGATAATAGCAACTCAGATGAGGAAAAACCCTACTCCATTGTTAAAAGTTATTGATGCCATCGAAGAATGCAAAAGCCCTATAAAACGAATTAATAGGGTAACTGATTTAGATAATCAACTGTCCAAAGGAATAGATTTATTGACATCAGAAAGTGGTAAAAGGGTGAATATTTACAAGCTGCATACAGCTATCTTGGAACTACTTTACCAGCAAATGTTGATTGCGAGAAGTATTTTTCAAACGGCAGCGTATGTTGACAACAAAATTCGTTCACATGTTAGAAAAATCACAATTTTTTTCCATAATTTTTCGGGAATTTTTAATCCCAAAATAATCCCGGGATTTCGGGATTGAGATTTTGAATCCCGGAATTTTTAAAAATCAGTTCCGTGTGGCATCCCTACCCTAATACCAACCAGTGTGAAATGTGGTTCATCACTGAAGAAAATTTTGTTCGAAAAATTGCCATCAACCGCCTGTTGTTCAAGCATCCATTCTAAGTATCGACGGCGTTGTGAATGGCCAGCTGGCTTCAGTTGTTGCGTGATCTGGACTTTATATGGATGTAGGTGTGGATCTAAATGCAAAATACGCCATAATGTGCCGGCAAGACAGCTCTAATTCCAGAGAACGACGAGAAATCGATACATTCGCGTCTTCTGCAGCACTTTCACTTACAATAGCGATATTTTCAGCAGAACAAGCAAAACGATAATGCACAGGCCTTTCAATATTTGTAATCACTGCAGTCTCTTTAAATGTCTTCACAATTTTGGCAATTCCTTGAGTCTTTGGACGATTATGTAAACCATAATCTCCTCTTAAAGCGTAATAGGTGGCTGTGACAGAATCACCATTTTTGTAATAGGTTTTGAGAATTTTTATGCTTTGGGTAATAGCGTAAGCGATCCATTTTCGTCAATATCAGACTTTCAATTGAAGAGAAAAAAATTGGTTTCACTAGTTAGTTGGACAGATGCCGAATTCCAGTTCCATAGTATTGAAACCACGAAATGGAAACCTTTTTACAGTGAGCATCAAAAGAAACTGAACATACAACCCTTCAGTCAGGATTACGACCTAGCTTCTCACAACACTTATGTTGTGTGCGTTAATTTTATACATGAGTGGCGGGACCTACAGTTTAAAGTCGAGTCCGAACGACAGATTTTTGAGAAACTTTTCATGGCAATTTTATTTACTCCCGGAGTTTTTGCCTGAAATCTGCTGAGAGGAAATTTTATATAAGAGGAATTGTATTTTGTTTTGATGTCTGGCCTGAGGTTCGAACTCTGGCTCAACGTCTAAGAAGCCAACACATTACCCACTAGAATGCTTATCACATTATTGAACACACTACCTACTAGACTACGGCGAGTAAGTGAATCAACAATATTGAAATGTTAATACTCATGATTCATACGTACTCACTACAACGTTAACAATGTAATCTGTTTCATTCATACTCACTCACTACAACGTTGATTTATAAGTACAGGTTGTAATGAGTATACGTACAACGTTGACATCAAACTCATACCAATCGAAATATGTTTGATTCATAAGTCTACTCATTTAGATTCATAACTTTAGAAAAATGCTAATAAATGATTCGAGTTATTTTTCAATCTTTACAGTCTTAGTTGTTATTGCATTTACAAAAAAAGGATAAAAAGACTGAGCAGCAAGCAGAGCAAACACACAACCGTTTAGTGAGTATTTTAGTGTTCCGACGCAACTCTACAGTTTAAAGTCGACTTCGAACGACAGATTTTTGAGGAGCTTTTCACGGCAATTTTTACTCTCAGAGTCTTTGCCAGAAATCTGCTGAGAGGAAGTCGCCGTTGAAATATTTTTTCGTTTTGATGTCTAACCTGGGATACGAATCCGGGCCTTTTGTCTAATAAGTCAACACACTAGCCACTAGACCACGGCGACTTCACTGAACTTCACTGAAACTGAACACCAAGGATAAAATTCTAACAATCACAAAACTTAACTTTTACCACTTAAGGAGAGTGGCCGAAAAAAATTGCAAAGATTTCCAAAATGATGGAAATTTTATTTTTTTTTTTCTAAACTGGCAATAAAACAATTTTAAAATACAAAATAACGGTAATTTATTAAAGCGAATTCTTTTTTTTAATGTTCAGTTTCTTTTGAAGCTCACTGTATATATTGTGTGTATGTGTGTTTGTATCATATTTATTTTATTTATTGCCACGAGCTACAAAAAAAATGTCAGAATTTAAGCAGATCTCTTGACAATTTTATTTAAATGGTTTAATTTATGGCCTTAAGATTATGAAAAAAATAATAAAGCCAGCCACAGACGACTGTCTTAATTTATAAAGAGGCGTATTAATGATTTTTCTTTTTTTTTATAGAAGAAAAAAAAACGTCTAAAAACGTAAAAAAAATGAAATAAAATCGCAAAAACAATTTTCAAATTGAGATATGCATTCTACAGACTCTTTTAATGGGGTACTCATTTTAAACATCATGCCACTGCATACGTGTCCATTTAAATTTTATTGGACTTGTTTTATGTGGCATGTACTTCGTTGAAATCTATTTCATGTTATTTTTTTTTTTTGTTGTTCTGGTTCTAGTTGTTGTTTCCAAACCAAAACTAATAATTACTTTTGCCTTCTCCCGGACTAATCACCATTTGTTGGAAAAACCCATTAACAAGTTTAGAAACAAACCAAACCAAAGCAACGCAATAAACCAATCCAATGGAATGACGCTGGGCGTAGAGTACATCTTGTTGTTTTACAAATTAATGACCACCACACCTGTAAATACAATTCGTTTTTTTTCTTCTAATGCCGAAATAAAATGCTATTTAAAGTGTTTTGGTCAAAGGTAAACCGAAAAAAAGAAAATTTTATTTGAATTAGAAAATCATTTCGGTTCTATGGTTCGGTCTCTAATGGTTAGCACAGCATTCCAAGTAAAGTTTTATATGGGAAAAGTTTTAATAGAGTGTAAACAAATGAAAATTTTGTTGGTTGTTAAAAGAAGAAAAAAAAATTAAAATATTTCGGCATTTCCCAAGAGAAGCATGAAATTATTTAATGGAAATTTTTATGATTTTTTTTTTTTGTAAAAAATTTGGTTTAGAAAACGTCAAGCTTCATTGCCAAACTAACTGGTAAAGAAATGAAGGCTCATGGGTGTCTCTATCTATTTCTTCTTTTTAAAAGTATCATATATATTATTTCTAAAGCACTTTTTTTGTCGGTTGCAAATATCTCCCATACCACCGCATCAAATTTAATGAATGATATCTCATTTTAAAGCTTATATCTAACACTAATGGCAAAAAATAATTAGAAATTGAAAAATTAATATTTTCATTGATAAAAATTATATTTTATATAGAACTGCATGATAATACTGTTGTCATTGTGATTACATGTTGTTGTTTAAGTGTGCTAATACAGGGTCGCTTAATAGTAATGCAGTTCTAAATAATATAGTATGTATTAAAATCCATTCTGGCAATACCGCTATTTACTATAATGCCGTTTATTACTAAGTCAGTTATATATAATATGCATATTAAGTTGTAAAAAGCTGTTTTGGCAATTATTTTTATGTTACAAAAATGACAACTAACGGTGCGAAATATTCGCACGGGTCATCTAGTTGTTACGAAATTGGAAATGGTGTTACTAAAATATTAAACAAAAGCTCCAAAAACAACACAATTCAGTTGTTCATGTAATCAAAGAATAAATAAAAATTTAGCAACAACATCAGCATAAAAAATTGTAAATGATAAAAGATGTAAACAACCAACAACAAAGTCCATCAAACAAAAAAGTAAACAAGCAAAAACAAAATGTCTAATATGCATTTTATTTGAGGAAGTAAATAATGTCGCATTATTGCATTATTATCATATAACAAAATGAGACTAGTCCAATTGCTAAGTAATACAATGAAGTAAAATTGGTATTAAAATTCTTTGCAAAAAATCACAAAAAAGCCTAGCAAATAAAATACGTTTTAAGAAAGAGATTTAAATTCCTTATAAAACATTAATTTAATCGAAGTTATTTGAGGAAGTAAATAATTTTGCATCATCGCATTATTATCATATAACAAGATGAGATTACTTTATAAATACAACGATATTTAGAAGGAGCGGGGAAAGTTAAAATAAGCAACACTTTTAGAATTAAATTTGCCTCAAAATTAATTTAGTTTCTTTAGAAGAAGGCTGTAATAATGGCTGAAGCATTTTAATAAGCAATAACGTAAGGACAGTGAGCTTTAAAAGAAATTGTACGTAAAAGAAAATTTTGTTACGAAAGTGGAAATGGTGTTGGTGATAAAAATAATAAAAAAAAAGTTCCAGAAACAACACAATGGACTTTTTGACGTGATTAACGTATAAGCAAAAATATATCGCAACGACATCAGCATAAAAAAAAAATAAAAGAAATAAAAGTTGTAAACAACCAACAACAAAGTCCAGCGGTCAGAGAAATAAACAAGCAAAAACAAAATGCATATAGGACACACAAATAACAATAATAAAAACAAATTGTTTACATTTTTGGATTTTTCCCGAAGGCCGTCATCCTCCTTCGAGAGCATTCATCACATTATTGATCCAGCAATATAAAAGGCAAGACGAAGCGAGCAATGATGAGAGTCGGAATTAAGTTAGTTGTGTATGACGATGTCACGTTGAATTCAGAGTGAGAATTCATTCAGTTGTGTAAGAAGACACGAGATCAAGCTTTAAGTCAGTCAGTCTTGTGTGTGAAGAAAGCAGTTGTTAGTGTTACGCGAGCAGCAATGTTTTGCTTACAAGAAGTTTGTGAGCAAAGAAAAATAATGAACAAGTGTTGTTGCTTACGAAAAGGTTGTAAGCAGAGAAATACAACGAACTAGCACATGTTGTGATAGTTGTAAATGTATATTTGGCATAAGTCCCAACAGTGGCACAAAAGTAGGGCGAACAATAAAGAATTGATCCACCGATATAAAAGGCAATGAGGGCTTTCGAGTTAAGTTAGTTAAATGTGACGACGTCACGTTGAATTCAGAGTGAGAATTCGTTCAGTTGTGTAAGAAGACACGAGATCAAGCTATAATTCAGTAAGTCTTGTGTGCAGACAAGTTGGCGTGAACAAAGCAATTGTTAGTATTACGCGAGCAGAAGTGTGAGCAAGTGTTGTTGTTTACGAAAAGGAGAAATATAACGAACAAGCTCATGTTGTAATAGTTGTTGTTGTATATTTGGTATAAGTTCGAACAATGGCACAAAAGTAGGGCGGACAATAAAGAATTGATTTAAAAATTAAACACATTTATTCAGCCCTCCTATAACGCGGTGAGTGCGTACTGCGTTATATGGAAACCGCGCTATAAGTAACTCAGATTTCAGATACAAACTCGGCTAATTTGTAGCGCGTTCTATGGAAACCGTCTACCGCGTTGTATGGAAATCGTGGTATAAGAACCATAGAATTAGTACAAATCACTTCATTCGTACCGCGTTATAAAGAGACCAAGAAATATAAAAGACAAGATAAATTATGAATTATTGTATTGAATTATTTGTTCGTACGTCCCCGACCTCTCACTAACCCACCCTCCCCCGACCGCGGAGGGCTCGTCCACATTACGTAGGGACACGTACACACTACAGTCTGTAGCGGGTTAGGGAAAAGTTATGGCAACGAGAACATAAAACAGCTACAGAACTTAATCACAAGCTGAATAAGGTGACAGTAAAACGGACCAATCTAAGACAAGAAGGAAAATACAATTTTATATAACAATTTATAAAGTAATGCCAGTATACAAGCCACGCTTTACATTACAAACACTACAATTAAAATCTATAAAATCATAATGCAAGTTAAAATGATTACATAATCTACGAAAAGGAAAATTACATGCATAATTCGTTCTATAGAAATCTAAAGGAAGAGGATGATAGTGCCGTGTAAGTCTTGCTGGAATGCTGAAATTCAGGTTACAAAGCAAAAACTCAGAATCGATATCACCTTTAACAAGATTAAAAACAAAACAAACCCCTGAAGCAGACCTTCTACGTTCCAAAGTTGGAAGTTTTATCAAAGCTAATCTATCCTCATACGGCGGAAGCCCATTGGCATAATCCCATCCTAAGCCACATAAACAGAATAATGAAAACTGCTTCTGCACAGACTCAATTGGATCACTATGACAACGATAGTAGGGATTTCAAATAACAGACACATACTCCAAAATAGGTCTAACAAGTGAAATGTACAGTGATCTTGTTATATAAGGATCAATGAATTCCCTAGCCCATCTTTTCACAAAACCAAGAACAGCTCGAGCCTTGTCAATCATCAAACTAATATGATCAATAAAAGACAATTTAATATCCAATAATACTCCCAAATCAAGATATAAAGGCACAGTTTCCAAAGGGCAAAAATTAATCACACAAGTGGACGAGATTACACCACCGCGAGAGAAAACCAGGCATTTACATTTTCTCAAATTAAGATCCATTAAATTTATCCTCCACCAAGTAACAAACAAATCAATATTTCGCTGAAGAACAGCCTGGCTATGATCATCATTAAAAGTATAAAATAATTTAACGTCGTCAGCATACATCAGAATATTACAATCAGAAAGAGCAGAAGGAAGATCATTCAGATACAATAAAAACAGTAAAGGACCCAAATGGCTACCCTGCGGAACACCAGCAGTAACATATACAGTCTTAGACAATAAATTCCTAAACAATACCCTCTGAGTCCTAAGGGAGAGGTAGGAGTCTAGCCAACGATAAATAGTATCAGGAATACCGATTAATGAAAGTTTAAGAAGCAAAATTCTATGATCAACCCTAGCTTTACTGAAATCAGTATAAACTAGATGACCCCTGCGAATATTTCGCACCGTTTGTTGAAATTTTTGTAACATAAAATGAAAATAATTAATAGACATTTTATTAAGAGTATAAAAATATTAGAAATCATAATATCATCATACAGATTTACATACCTACATACATATGTATAAATCCTTTTATAATACTTCTTTGAATACAATGTTAAAGGTAATGACATAATCATCGTTAATTTTTTGCCCCTACGAATCCTTCATACAAACAAAAATATCTTTAAACGTACGCACTCGAGAAAAAGTCGCGTATAACTGCCCATGTGAAAAGACCGGTTCTGGTAAATAAAATCCTATCTTTTGAAGGGTTTGACCTGGTGCTTTGTTTATCGTCATAGCAAAAACCCCTTTCACAAGGAATTCTTTTCGTGTCATTCGGAATGGCACAGTTGGATCAGAAGGTGTAAGGTTGATTCGAGGTATGAGTACAGTTTTATCGTTATGAATAATTTTTGCTGATATGATGTGCTCTCCCAAGTTTCTTACGATTAGCCTGGTACCATTTATTAACCCGTATTACTACACTTCGTAAAACAAACAATGTCATGACAATAACGACATTACCAAAATGGCTTTTACAACTTTATATATTACTATGTGGAATAGCATTACATTTAAGTAACCCTGTTTATCGCACTTGATCTAACAACTACTGCAAAGTATTGCCAAAACAGCTTTTTACAACTTAATATGCATATTATATATAACTGACTTGGTAATAAACGGCATTATAGTAAATAGCGGTATTGCCAACATGGATTTTAATACATACTATATTATGTAGAACCGCATTACTATTAAGCGACCCTGTATTACCACACTTGAACAAAAACATATAATCATCATGACAACATTATTATCATGCAGTTCTATAAAAAAATATAATTTTTATAAATGAAAATATAAATTTTTCAATTTCTAATTATTTTTTGCCATTAGTGTTAGATATAAGCTTTAAAATGAGATATCATTCCTTAAATTTGATGCGGTGGTATGGGAGATATTTGCAACCGACAAAAAAGTGCTTTACTGAAATCAATATAAATTACATCAGTCCGAGCACCGACAATTGTTTTCATTGTTTTCTTTTTTTTTTAATTGAAAATCCAACTGCTATTGCTTTGTACGGTACAATATCTAGTTACTATTCATTCATAGATTGTGGGGAAGGAACTTATTGTATAAAGAGTACCGCGTTGTAGGAGGGCTGTCGCAATTTTAGCCCCGCATTGTATGGAAAGCGCATTCTTTGAGTACCGTGTTATAGGAGGGTTAACTGTATTTATATTTTTATTTCATTTACAATTTACGAACTCATATTTATAACGTTTTTAAATAGGTAAAAACGTAACAATATGTACGTCTTAAGCGTACTTTAATAATTCATTATCTTAGTTGAATTCTGTTCATAATTCTGTGATTAGAATATCTAACTTTTCATAACCCATAATAATGCTATTAAATGTCATAAGTAGTTAAAAACAAAAAAGTGAATACAATAGTGATTGTGCTGGTGATTGCAACGAAAAAAAAGCTCATAAACTGCCAACATTATGCCAAAAGCAGATTGTAATAAAATCTACAAACAAATTGCTTTCAAATTGCCATTCAACATATCGATGCATGTGGCACGCGTTTTGTTGCATCAACACTATATAATATGTACGGGCAAATATTAATGTTTGCAACGCTAGCAATATAACGATATGCTGTTGTTGCTGTTGTTGTTGTTACTATCGCTATTAAATCATACAGTAAACCACAACAGCAAACCAATAATCATGCCACACCATCGCCATAGTCATCATCATCATCCTCATCATCATCGCCATCATTGTAGTCAATATTGTCGATGACGACGTTGGCATTATTGCTACACCAACTAACCAAACACAATTCAATTGGAATGGAATACTTTTGCTGTTGTTGTTGTTGCTGTTATTGTTGTAGTTGTTATTGTTGTAGTTGTTGTTATTGTTGTTCTTTGTTTCCATTATGAAATTTCAAATTTGGCTGCTGCCGATACTGTTAAATATGACATGACCTCAAGGCGTAAAGTATCATGTAATGGAATATAATTACAATTAAATGTCTGTCTGTCTCTATGTCTGTCTACATAAATGTTGTATTATCTATACGAGTATATATGTGTGTATGTATGTGTGTATGTTTAAGTATAAATAATATTCATATTTAATATACTCCACACACATAAATATCTATGAACACAAACAAATGGACATTAATAAACAAATAAATATTGAACTGATCCCTACAGCATATAGTAATATGTGGTGTTATTTTGATTCGATGGCCATGGTAGGGTGCTGGTTAATTAGACATAAAGCCAGGCTTCGAGTCCCAGGCCAGACATCAAAATAAAATACAAAAAATATTTTTCGGCAATTTCCTCTCAGCAGATTTCTGGCAAAAACTCTAAGATTAAATAAAATTGCCAAGAAAAGTTTCTCAATAAAAATCTGTCGTACAGAGTCGACATTAAACTGTTGATCCCGCTTACGTATGTACAAAGTTAACACACACAACAGAAGTAGCGTGAGAAGCTAGGTCAATAATCCTGACTGAAGGGTTATAATGACCAATTATGGCATTAAAAATATCACAAAATAAGGAGACATACATACATGCATGCATCATTGGTCATTAAAACCCTACAGTCCAGATTACGACTTAGCTTCTCATCCAACCCTTATGTTGGGTATGTTAATTTTACCCATGTAGGACGGAACCTATAGCTTATAGACGACTCTCCTCGCGACAGATTTTTGAGAAAATTTTCATTGTAAATTTTCTGTTTTTTAAAGGAGAAATCTGCTGAAAAGAAGTCGGCGAAGAAATATTTCTTTGTATTTCATTATGTTGGAGATCTTTGACCTGGGATTTTAAACCGTAACCTCACTTCACCAATATAATACCTACTGTAATCTACATATAATCTTTGGATAATAAATGTTGTGTATTAGGTATTAGGTCGTAGTGGTAGCTCTGATATCACAAAGCTCACATATGCACGCATGACGGCCCGTTGTGATGTCACGGGTGAACGTAGCCCCTGTGCTAACCAAGTTCCGCCAAATCAGAGAAAAGGAAGAAGTTCAGATTTGATGAACGAAACTACATCCTTGATATCAATAGATGATAGTTCCGTTAAGCTAACAAGGAATGGGAAGCCAAATAACCTATATCTACACCTAGCAAGAGACGGGCACTGGTAAATAAAGTGAATAACACTTTCCTCTTCTTCAGTGGACCTGCATCCACGGCAGAAGTCGTTTAAAGGGAACCTCATTCTCTCAGCGTGTCTACCCATGATGCAATTACCCGTAAGCACGGACAAGTACCACCGAGACCAAGTAATCGGTTGGTACGCCTTCCATCTATCCTAGGCCAGTTAAGTCTAGTGGAGCAGGATAGGTTGGCGTCCCGAAGGAATCTCCGCGTAATGGTCAACTTGACCGAGGCAAGAAGGGGATTCCGAAAGCAGCGCACCAGCTCTGGCGAGCTCGTCGGCCCTACAATTTCCCGGAATATCACTGTGTCCGGGGACCTACACCAGAGAGACACCGGTGAAGCATCCCGAGACAAGGTCAAGACAGCGGCGACATTCCCAAACGATCCTAGAGTTAATCACGAAACCTGAAAGAGATCTTATCGCAGCCTGATTGCCTGAAAAGATCGAGACGCGACTGAAAGGAGCATCGTTGACAAGGATCCATTAAGTGGCCTGGTAAATTGCCATCACCTCCGCCTCAGACACACTGCAGTAGTCTGGCAGACGAAGAGAAATATTCAGGTCCAGTTTCCCAGAGTATACACCACTTCCAACTCCAACCACAAGTTTAGAGCTGTCGGTATATATATCCAGGATTTCCATTCGGATGATCGTATCAAGATTCCAGTCATCCCTACTCGGACTCAGAAATGTTGTGTCCATGATACATTTTTGTATGGATCTGCTTTAAGTAGTTCAATCAACTTGCCAGCTCGTTTGTAACCAAACTACCCCTACGCCTATTTGATTTAATATTAGAACAACAATTGTCTCGTGTTATATTTTCTTGGCCAAAAGGCAATCAATAACTGGCAACCGTGCTTATTAAAAGTTCAGCGTTAGCTATGGATAGCAGATAATTGAATCCTTTCTCCTTTAGTCAAGTAACACACCATATTCCATGTTACAAACCATCTACTTTTATTTGCCTTAGCATGTTGGCAGTTTCATTTATCAATTTATACCAGCAAAGCAGAGAAGATTTGCATGATTTCTAACACTAACGATTGAGTGTTTCTTTTCCATAAGAGGTGATGCTACCTGCCCTTACCATAATGTTCTTCCTGGGCGTTAGGCATCAGAGGAATTTTTGGACAATTTATTTGGAGTGAAACTGAAGAGGTTATGTTGATAGGAATTTCAGAAGCTGTGGGCTAAAACACACTGTTCTCATTAACACTATTAAAATAAGCCTTACTTAAAGAAATTAATGGAATCAGTCACAAACAGGGTATACTTAGTCATAGTTGGAGAGTACTTATAACAATTTGTAGAATGTCGCCGTTGTCCAGTAGGTAGTAGCTACTGTATTGACTTATTGGAACGTGAGGCCGCAATTCAAAATCTAAACGAAATATGAAACAATATTTCTGCGGCAGATTCCTGAGAGCAAAATAAAAATTCCCACGAAAATTTTCTTAAAAATTTATCATTCGGAATAGACTTTAAGCTGCAGGTCCCACCATTCATGCATAAAACTAACACACATACCATATACACCTCCTATGAAGCTAGGTCGTAATCCTAAATGAAGAGTTGTAATGACCAATTATGTACTGAAACACTGCATTTCATCAATTTTTGATGATCACTTACAACATTAGCGGTGTGGCGAGCTAGGTTATAGTCCTGACCAAAGCGTTGTAATGACCAATTAGATAAAAAGTTAGCTGTTGTAGGAATTATACAAAGCTCGATTATAAATAGAAAATGGAATATAAGAATTTATATTCCTGATTGTAACTATCTCTCTCTCTCTCTCTTATGAAAGCACAAATTTAATTTGAAACCTCGGATCGCGCAATTAGATATCAACCCCATTGAAAATTAGTAATGCAAACGTAAACTCTCTTTATTGGCTATAAAATTCTCGTCATTGTTATTAATCTCGTAATTTTACCATATGAGACTCAAGTACATATTGTGACGTTTTTACCCTGTCAAAGAATATTTAAAATATGAGCTCGTAAATTGCAAATAAAATTAAGAAATAAAATAAAAAATTAAATTTAAAAATAATTCTTTTTTATTCGCATAATTTTGTGTGTCACTGTTCACAACTTGATGTAGACAACAACAATTGCTTTGTTTGTTATTTCCTTGTTACTCGCTTTGCTTAAACAATAAGAATTAATAGACAACCGTTTGACTGATCTTCAAACCACATTTACTCTCTTTAAACACACTGCGTCTTCACATAAGACTGACTGAACTTTACTAACTCAATCGCTTGATTTGCTTTATCTTTTATATGGCAAAGTAAACAGTTTCATGAAAGTATTTGAAGGTGAATGTTTATGGCTTTGGCTTCTCGAAATCTCTATAAATTTAAATACAAATGTTTCATTGATATTGTTTGTAAAGTTGCCGTGCTCTAGTAGGTAGTGTGCTGGCTTATTAGACGTAAAGCCAGGATTCGAGTCCTAGGCAAGACATCAGAATAAAATAGAAAAAGTATTTCTTCGGCGATTTCTTCTCAGAAGATTTGTGGCAAAAACTCTGAGTGTAAATAAAATTGCCAAGAAAAGTTTCTCAAAAATTTGTCGTTCGCAGTCGACTTTAAACTGTAGGTTCCGCCAGTTATGAATAAAATTAACACACACAACATAAGTAGTAAGAGAAACTAGGTCAATAATTCTGATTGAAGGATTGTAATGACCAATTATGTATGTAAACAGTCTCATGAATATTCTGGAAGGCGAATGTTCGTGTTCGTTCGTCTTCTTGAGATCTCTATAAATGTAAGCATGATTGTTTCATTATTATTGTTCGTGTATTTGGTTTACATTTATTCTTGTAGTGTTGTTTGTGGATTTGTGTTACTTGTTTACCATTTTGTTTATGCTGGTATTTGTTGTTAAATTTTTGTTTATAATTTTTTTTGTTAAGTGATGTGAAAGCAAAACATTATCAACTAGATTCTTCATTTTCATAACAATATTTAACACATTTCCTTTAAACACCCTTTACTGTGACTTTAAATTGAACGAAAATAAATTGTTTAACATTAAACCGAACATTGCACATTTCATCTCAGCCTACATAGAAATACTTGGTACCGAGCAAGTGCTATTTAACAAATAAAAACCATCACCATTCCATTCACTCTCATCTTATGGAGTTCACTTGCCATATACCCAGAAAATAATAGCATTGGTGAGTCGTTTATAACGTGTAACAAAACAAACTATTGCAAAGGCTTAAAGACGGACACATTCTTCTTTCATCAAATCTACTGATGGAGATATTGTTGATAGAGATTTTAGACAAAAAAAAAAAACAATTTTGGTGGCCTCTTACTAAAGTTAAGTTTTTTTTTTTTTGGAAACGGCAAAACGTTTGTATCTATTTGAAGGAAAACTATTCATTTTTAAAGCCAAAGGCCAACACAAATTACAAGCAAAACAACCCATTTTAATGGTGGAAATAGTTGTTTAAGTGAAAACCAATATTTGGAGGAACAAAAAAAAGAAAACTTTGGAATAGCCAGGCAATGCATTTCCATTGACAAAAACCTCATAATAAAGTCTGGTTTTAAAATCATTATTTTTACTTTAAACAGACGACCACCAACTTAGTGTTTAACAACGAACTACTACAAGTCTTAAGTACTCTACATATGGTAAGCTAAACAAAGTGGAATTAATGTTTAAAAGACTTGCCAGTATCACTGCTTTAGATGATCCACATCAGTGTACCATTACCTTCACTTGGTTGGCATTTTGTTTGTTCCATTTGCTTGACTTCTTTATTCAATTGACGATTCGTTTTTTGTTTGTTTTTTGTTTAAACAACTCATAAACATATTGTCGGCTCATATTTTTATTGCCTCATGTACGTACATATGTTGTTATTGCTGTTGTTGCAATGTTGCACAAAGTTTACACACTCAAATAGTCTCTTAGGAGCAGAGCACAGCACAGCAGGTACAAAGAATTCAACATATTTATGACCGATTTAAATGCCAAAAAACAAAAATATGTTGGCAACATCATGCGACACACAGCAATTGAATTGAAATGAACCAACCAACGAAACGAAATCATTTAACAGTGATGACCTATAAACGGTTATGGTGGAAACTATACGGTTAGTTTGAAACAGAGATCAGCAATGAGTATTCAAAAACTATGAATTGAATCGAGTCATACTCATATTTTCTGATACTTGTACGCATTCACACTTATTTTAATATCATCATGGAACCTCTACTCATATTCAAAGTTTAAAGTACTTCATCATATTCATAGTTAACAACACGTATGATGTTGTTGCTGATTTCGACTCTCCATAACTCAACAACATACACGAATCACAAAATAAGTATGATTCACATACACACATACATACATAATTGGACATTAGAACCCATCAGTCAAGATTATTGATCTAGTTTCTCACACCACTTCTGTTGTGTGTGTGTTAATTTTATATATGAGTAGCGGGACCTACAGTTTAAAA
Source organism: Sarcophaga peregrina (assembly GCA_014635995.1). Lineage (NCBI taxonomy): Eukaryota > Metazoa > Arthropoda > Insecta > Diptera > Sarcophagidae > Sarcophaga > Sarcophaga peregrina. Next base: position 88,186,991 of record CM025792.1, on the reverse strand, counting down.
TCGACTCCGAACGACAGATTTTATGAGAAACTTTTCATGGCAATTTTATTCACTCTCAGAGTTTTTTCCAGAAATCTGCTGAGAGGAAATCGCCGAAAAAATAATTTTTGTATTTTGTTTTGATGTCTGGCCAGGGACTCGAACCCTGGCTTTTACGTCTAATAAGCCAACACACTACCTACTAGACCACGGCGACTTCGCATACGAACACTAAAATACTCACTAAATAGTCAGTTGAATTATTTATAAGTATTATCCGTATTTTTCTAAAATTATGAATCTGAATGGGTAAACTTATGAATCAAACATATTTCGAGTGATATGAGTTTGATGTGAACGTTGTACTCATACTCATTGCGACTTGTGCTGATAAATCAACGTTGTAGTGAGTACGAATGAATCACGAGTACATAGTTAAATTTTTAAAATTATTGACTCAGTTATATTGAAAATTTCTTGAGTGATTATGAGTAACTAGAAGACGAGGAAAGTTTACGGTACTCAATTAACTTACCCGGAAGATACAAAAATGGGCCATATCAATGCTATCTGACACCCAAGACGCAAACCGATCGCTTAGATGCTATAGGGTTAGCGCAAAATATTGACACACTGGATAACGACTTAATACCTGATTAAACCGCCAATAGCGCAGAAATCTTTCATTGAAACGACTTTGATGAATAATAATTATTGATCAGGAAAATGGTGAATTTGAGACCCTCTAAGCTTTTCTACAGAAATATAGTGGTATAGAGTCATGAGCTTGGCATTAGGTTCTCCAGGTTGTACAGCTAGAGAATTCAAACTTCTACTCTGGCATTTCGAAAATGGTTCTAAAAACTAAAGTATTACCTTCGGTAATCGTTTTCCAGGAGTTTTCTGGCTAAAGATCTATGAGTAAACACTTGCCGTGAAAAACTTGCTTAAATCGGTCATTTGGAGTCGACTTTAAACTTTAGCTTGCGCAACACACAACATGAGTGTTGTAATCTTAACTAAAGCGGCCTAATGGTCAATTAGGTAAGTAAGTAGGGATATTTTTGAGCAACCGGCCTTTAACTCAGAGAACAGTTGTACAGAATAGCAAGGAGTTTACTCCTAGTATCCACGTATCTTCTGTTTTAAAAAGAATAAATCTCCAGAATCCAGTTTCGCAACCTGTGAGGCTTTAATGCATTTCAAAACAGAATCAATAGAGGCTTATTAAGCACTAGGGGCGTAGTTATCTTTACTGGCAACGAAGTACATACTGAGGCCTGAGCAATACGTTTAGGCAGACATTTTTGAGAAACCAATTATTTTGCTGCGAAAATGAAAAATCTTGATACTAATGGTTTGTTTTTACAGCGCTTAGCATTAAAATTATAAACGAAAGCTACAGCAACAAAACAATGTAGTATACAAACTTGTTTACAAGTTATCGTACTGCCTAATATATCAACAAACACTAGCATAAAAAATGATAAACAAGTAAACAAAAGTACGCTAACAACACAACAAGAATAAATGTAAACAAAATATATGAACAACAATTATGAATGTAAACAACGATGTTTACATTTATAGAGATTTCAAGAACATTCATCAGACTATTTACTTTGCCAAGCAAAAGCAGGCAACTGAGTTAGTGAATGACTGACTATGTGTAAAGACGTGTTAAGTTAGAAAAGAGTAAGCGGGATTTTAAGAAATGGCAAACAATTTTCAAGAAATTGTTTTCGTTTATGCGAAGAGTGTAAACAGCTTTTCAAAACAATTTTATTTACTCTCAGAGTTTTTGCAAGAAATCTGCTGAGAGAAGAAATCGTCGAAGAAATACCTTTTGTTTTTTGTTTTGAGTTCTGGCCTAGGGCTCGAACCCTGGCTTTACGTCTAAGAAGCCAACACACTACCTACTAGACTACGGCGACTTCACTACAACAATAAATGTAAACATAATACACGAACAACAATAAAGAATGTAAACAATGATGTTTACATTTATAGAGATTTCGAGATGGAAAAGTCACGACCATTCGCCTTCAAGAACATTCAGCAGACTATTTACGTTGTCATGTAAAAAGGCAAATGTGGGAGTTAGTGAAGTTCAGTCACTCTTGTGTAAAAACGCGTTATGTTAGAAAAGAGTAATAGGGGTTTGAAGAAATGGCAAACGATTTTCAAGAAATTCTTTTTGTTTATCCGAAGGGTGTAAACAGCTTTTCATAGCAATTTTATTTACTTTTGTGAGTTTTCTTAGATGTCTTGAGGCCGGGTTGAACCATGACCTCACGTCTTATAAAACATCATACCATATTCCAGACTATGGCGACTCTTGTTGCAAACAATTATCAGCAGCAAGACAAAGCAGGCGATACAGTTAGTAAAAGTTCAGTCAGTCTTGTGTGAAGACGCGGTATGTTTGAGGAGAGTAATCGTGTTTTAGAGATCACTGTTACAAAGATTAGACGAACAATTGTCTAGTGATTGTTATTGTTTATGGAAAGGATGTAAACAAAGGAATAACAAACAAAGTAAATGTTGTTGTATACATAAAGTTGTGTACAGTGGCATACAAAATTGTGGGAATAATAAAGAATTTTAATTAGAATTAAACACGAATTTATTTTTATATTTATTTACAATCAAGGAGCGATAGGTCGTTTAGTCGCAAAACTTTCTATTTCGTAAGGACAATATTAATAGAAAGAGACCCTAAGGCAGGTTTACACTACCCGGACTCTTCGTTAGCTAGGCTAACAACAAAAGTATTAAAGTGGCAGGTGAGTTAATTGGTAGATTGGTTAACAAATCCCTATTCTAAACTAATAATACCACTTTGAATGTGTAGGGCATATCAATATTTATGCATATGGAGCAAAATCAATTGGCAACATACACAATACGATTGTAGACAAACAACACAACAAATAAACTATCACTTGCTACATTTGGTGGCATGAATTATAAACTTAAACAATAACAAAAAACAAACAAAAATACAACAAACAACGCTCACGTAAATATAGAATTTCATGAATTTCTTACGTATTGACTTGACGGTGAAATCATGGATAATAACGTGGGAGTTGAAATCAATTGGGGAAGTGCGTGAGTTTGGTTTGTGTGTGTTTCAAGTCAAGTCTCCTAAATTATGGTTTTAGGGGACAGTTTTGCCGTTTAATTCATATAAAATTCTTCTTCTGTAAATATGGAATTTTTTTTTTTAATAAAATTGGCATGAATTGGGGAAATGAATGAATATTGCTTAAGGGGAGGGTTTTTTTTATTGAAATTGTAAACGTAGTTTAATGTTGGCCAAAAATGCTCGTTAAATGACAGTCAGCAGACACCAGACACCATACACCATAAGATAAACAGAAAATGAGTTGAGAATATAAGGAATGGATTACGAAAAGTAATTACAAACTTTTTTTTTCATTCAATTTCTTATCATTCCTGTGGGTGGGTGTTTTGGAATATTTTTGTCGCATTTCAAAAAACGTTTTTTTGAATACGATATTCATTTGCCTGCTGCCATATGCTTAATTTAAATTGAGTCACTAGTATTAAGATTTTTTTTTATTCGTTTTATGTTTCATTTTGGCATGAATTTAATTTATTAACAACCATTTTTCAGTTCAATTATTACGATAAATAATCAACATAAAGTGGCGCCATTATTGACTGCCTGACAGGCCTCTCTGGCAAACACCAAAAAAAAAAAAAAACAAAACCAACGCTTTACTGGACCATAAGGTGGTTTAAAATTTTATTTTATTTTCTATTAAAAAGAAAAAATAATAAGAAAAATTGCAGTAAACTTTAGTAAACTTTTTTTTTAAATAATAAATTGACATGGAAATTAGTTTACACTTGAATTTAAAAATTATTATTTTGAATTTTTTTGTTTTTTTCTTCTCTGTTTTTGGTAATTACAAGCTGATTTTGTTGTAGTATTTGTTAAACATTATTAGTTTTTCTTATTTATTTCTATTTTAATTTTATTTTTTCATCTTATTCGGTTTTTTTCCTTCCATGCAAAATGATTTATTACGATCATGTCATCTAACTCGCCTAAACATATAACATATGCCGGAGCAAAAAAAAATATTTCCAGCAGTTTAAAGGTATAAAAAGAACTTTTTCACACAAGACATTTTAACCACCCGATTTTTTTCCTTTGCCTTCTGATTATCAAATCCACTTCATTAAGCTGAAACTCAAATGATCGCTAATATACGTAAAAAACTGTGTTTTGAAGTGTTTTCTTACGATCACAACAGTTTACTACACTGTTAGTCCCGTTACTATTACACTAGCTCGCTATAGTTATCAGATTACCTATGATATGCTCACATGGTGCTGATAAAAATGGTTGTTTTGGAGACTCCATCCATTGGTCATTGAAACCGTTCAGTCAGGATTACATTCTGGCTTCTCACACCACTGATGTTGTGTGTGTGTTAATTTTATACATGAATGGCGTGACCTACAGTTTTGAAAATTTTTTCCTGAAATTTTTTTTCACTTTTAGAATTTTAGCCAAAAATTTTATTTACTCTCAGAACTTTTGCCAGAATTCTACTGAAAGGAAGTCACCGAAGAAAGATGTTTGACTTAAGGTTTAAATCGTGGCCTCACATCTAATAAGCCAACAACACTACCTACTAAACACTAAACATACGGCAAGTAATTGAAAATACGGGTAAAAATGGTTGAATTTTGCTGGTCAGTGCATGTATTTCTATATTTTCCTCTCCAAGCATATTGCCTTCATAAACTTCAGGATAATGTCAGGATAGTCGGGAAGAAAAGCTCCCTATCCAACACTTGTTTCTTTCAAGGATACATAAATAACTCATGGGTTCCAACAATAATGAGTAGAGGTGATTTCCTTACTGAACAGATGCTGTTTCAGTCTACAGTACCCTGTTAAAAAATCTTTTTTTATTTGAAAGTACAATCCTTGCGGTTAATAATGGAAAAAAAAGTCATTCAAATGGCTGCCTCGGCTGGCCATGCAGTAGCCAACACGATCGGACCAATTTTTAATCACATTATCGATAATGTGCAGCGGGCCATGTTGAAAGAATTTTTGTTCACAAAAAATAAAGAGGAGGATATTGGCAACATTTGCTTTCAAGAGGACGGCGCTATGTGCCGCACAGCCGAAGCTACACTCGATATTTTGCGCAGAGCTGATCTCGTTTGGCCACCTCGGAGCTGCAATTTGACACAGTGGCCGTCAAAGATAAGTGTTACGCCGATAAGCCAGAGACAATTGACGCTTTAAAGGACAATATTCGTGAAGCTATTGGTGAAATACAGCTGCACACAATCGATAATGTGCTTAAAAATTGGACCGATCGTGTAGGCTACTGCATGGCGAGCCGAGACAGCAATTTGAATAAAATTATTTTCCATTATTAACCGGAAGGATTGTACTTTCAAATAAAGAAAGAAATTTTAGAAAATATTCAGAAGTTTTTTTTAAGCATTTTCAAAAAAATAAAGTTATTTGGCGGACCCTTATATTTGATCCAACTCTATTTGTGCTGTCTTCAGATTCACTCTGTGTACCCAGATATTAGCCGTATAAGTCACCAATGATTCTCTCGATTTATGTTGTTTCTATAACGTCGTCAAAAATTTCGTTCCCTTCAACTTCGATTTGTGTCGTCATTCGATTTACATCGCCTCTGTTGTTTATAAACGAAACAGTAGATAGTGTGCTGACATTATCAGACGTAAAGCCAGGGTTCGAATTCCAGACCAGACATCAAAATAAAATACAAAAAGAGTATTTCTTCAGCGATTTCTTCTCAGCAGATTTCTGGCAAAAACTCCGAGAGTAAATAAAATTGCCATGAAAAGTGCTTCTTATAGTATGGGGCCTTCGAAATTCGATTTACATCGTTTCGATTTACGTCGCCTTTTTCTGGAACATTCTACAACGTAAATCGAGGGAATACTGTACATTCAGTGGATAATAAATGGGTTATATCGGCATAATATTGCCAATCAAGCCTGCTACCTATTATTACGACACGTGAGGCTTTTCCTGAGATGCTTTTTATATTACCAATTCATTCAATTCGTTATTTAGTTAGATGCTTAGATATTTTATCCTAATTTCCAGTGGTATTGTCTCACCCATGTGTTGAATATTTCTTTCATTGTGGCAAGTTTTTCTGCTTGTTAATGCAGAGCATGATACGTATGGAATATTTAATTCTTTTAAAGTCCTGTGTTGTTTTGCATGTTCATATTAAAATTTTGTTTTCTACTACCAGACATGTCTACTGTTGTCTCATTTATTTATTTCGTTTGCAATTTTTTTTTTCCAAAGTTTCTTTTCCTAATTTTGTTTAAACAAATTTATATGAAAAAAGTTACGTGGACTTATAAGTAAAATTTTATGTTGCCTTTACCATACCATACCATACCATAGCACAATAGATAATTTATTTATGTTTACATTACACATGTACATACAAATTACATACTCATACACTTACACTCGACATATTCAAACCCAGACTTCAGTCAGAGCCAAGCAAATTATTGAGTAATAAATGAGGTTTTTTTTCGATCCCCCCCCCGTTTGGATTTCATGTTTTTATAATATTTGCACTTACGCCTGCGCATTAGATGACAACAAAAACAACAACACCAGCAATAACAACAACAAATGTCTGAAACAAAAATCAACAAGTGGGGTAAATGAGGTTGAAATGAATTTCAAAGCACTTGGCTGGTGGTGGTCTGTTTTAATGAAATGTTTTTTTAGACTCCAGCAGTTGTCATTGCAAGTAAGTGTCTGAAATTGTTTTTTTCTCTTTGTGTCTTGTTTTTTTCTCTTTGTGTCTTGTTTTTTTGCAATAAAATTCATATTTTACATGATGTATGCACCTGCCTTTTATTGTTTTTTTGTATGCAAACAAAAATATTTCTTTTTAAATACGTATCCAAGTCCTTATTGGCTACCACTGAGTGTCTGTCTGCACCACTGCACTGCATATACACGACATCCCGTCCCATGTCACCGATAAAAGTTGTAAATTTGTTCACATTAAAAAGCAAATTTGTTTTCATGTTTTTTTTGTTATTCTGTAGCACAATTCAATTCAATTTTGGCCATCTAAATTGACGGTATTTACACCTGTTGATAGCATAACTGGACGGTTTTAATGTCGTTTTTTTCTCACATGCCATACAAAAGGTGTGGCGTTGGCGTTATTGAGGCAAATTGAAAATGCGTTTGCATTCCATGGAATGTACAGTTGTGGTGAGGTCAAAGCATATTTTTAAAATAACTTTGAATCCTTGTAAGTTTTATTGTCTCATGAGTCTAATTGTGATCACAGTACACCAACAATGATAAACTAAAGATTACGCCATCACGCATACAAAATTAAAACTTTCTGCGCATGTTGAATCAATGACGTCACGCATATTGTGTTCCTATTGGCTAATGATAATGTAAGTTATATTGCAGGGCTGCCAACTACTTTCGCGTAGTGCATACACTTTTCAGAAGAAATGTTCACTTTCACATAACGGGAAATCATGCGCAAGGCGTAATCTTTAGTTTATCATTCTTCTAGTACACATCCAAAGTAATCTGTCAGAGAACCCTTGGCGAATATAATGCGTAGACCAACGTCCCCACATACATGCTACAAACACAAACTGCAACACCACTGCAAGTAGGTAGGAATTCGAAGTCATGCTATTTGGGCATGACTCCTTTAATGCGTTAAAAATGTCGCCGTGGGTCGCCGTAGTCTAGTAGGTAGTGTGTTAGCTTAGTAGACGTAAAGCCAGAATTCGAGTCCCAGGCCGAACATCAAAACAAAATACAAAAAGTATTTCTTCGGCGATTTCTTCTCTTTTTCTTCTGGTTTCTCAAAAATCTGTTGTTCGGAGTCGACTTTAAACTGTAGGGCCCGCCACTTCTGTATAAAACTAACACTCACCACATAAGTGGTGTGAGAAACTGCGGGCTTCTT